>JAMKCH010056458.1:0-18401 GCA_023653785.1 Ophioderma brevispina
AACCGATCACTTAACAGAGCGTCGAAAATACTACCGAAAACCTATGAACCTATAAATCTGGGAATGTACCAAGTACCTCCCACATCCATCACGGTGTTTGTTTAGGTCCATGACTTCCTGCAAATTGTGTCTGTTATTTTTCGAAGAATTGTTTAGCAGTGGCTACAGCCATTTACACAACTTATTTAATTAGAAGCATGCAGGAGTTTTCATTCCTTTAAAATCATAAAAAAAACGAGGGCGAGATCGTGCTATACATATTTCTTAGACTTTACCCGTCAGAAAATACCGCCTATATTTCGTATGAAATTCTCAGAAAAACAACTATGTCATAAATGCAATCACGGGTCCTCATCCCGAACCCTGCGCAACCTAGGGCTAATCATCTTCAAAACCTGAAACGTCAATCTTTTATTTCATAATGCTGTATCGGATCACTAATCATGACTCAACGTGGGCAGTGGCTCTTATGGCTGAGAATCCTGAATCCTGACATCCAACAGAAATGCGCATATGAGATTAATACGGTCATAGGTCGTGAACGCTTTCCTAGTTTGCAGGATCGTGGCAACCTTCCTTATTCTGAAGCTACGATGATGGAGATATTACGATACAGCTCACAAGCTAACGCCTTTGGGTGTGCCACACACAACCAAAACTGACACATCTCTGATAGAATAATTGTAATCTTAAGGTCCATTGCGTGATTCTAATACCTTCACTCTTTTTTATCTGGTTTCACTAGATAACCCAGGTCAAATTCCAGTTGATTCCCAGTTGAAGTTGTTCTTGTCCGTGACGGAACTAACTGGTTTCACCTGTTTTAACTGGTCTTACTGGTCTTAACTGAGTTCAACTGGTCAGTAAAAACCTGTTTAAAATTGTTCCATTTCGTCACGGAATCACCCGATTCAACTGGGATCACCTGGATTTCAACTGGTTCCAGGTGAAACCAGTTTCAGCAGGGATCACTGAATTTGCCTGGTATCCTTGAAAAAAGATTTTCACAGGTTTGGTTAGTCCGATTTTGCGGGTTTGCGTTATGAGCCATTGTTAATGTTTTCCCACGGTCCCCATAGTCCACTGGGCTGAATCCTTACTATACGACAGAATTTGAACGTAAGATAAGTTAATTCGGCAGGACGAGTGATGGATAACGAAATGGCCCGTTAAAGGACATTTAGAGGCTTCATGGGAAATGGCGGGCCCAAATTTTGACAAGTCCAATTTTTGTATGTTCTGGTATGAGTCTCGTAGACTCCTAAGGTTCAGAAATCACCTTTTTTTTTTTTTCAAACACAATAATGAGCATTGTCCACAAGTGGAATCTTAATTTATCCAATATAACAGATTTAATGATTTGTAATTGGTTCAAGAAATTTGTATGTCCAAAACACATTACAATATCAAAATCACACACCATTAGTTAAGATACTTATTGTCCTAAGAATGTCCACTAATGTCCAGAATTAAGCGTTGCAGTTCAACGATGAATGTCCTCACAGCGAACTTCAAAATATCAGCAATGCAAGTCCGCTTCATACATCCTCATTAATATTCCATTGGAATCGTCTCATACCTTATGATTACTTTTTCCAGCAGTTCAGACGACAAGGTTAAACATTCCTCTACAACACCTATTCCCAGTCATCATTCCAAGATCATCACCACTATTTTATCTGGCCACATTATGGATCCATCTGATTCCCAGCACTTTCGCTTCAAAGACGACAGTAGAATAATTAAGCACTCTGCTCACATGAATTGAAATATAATACATCCTGGGTACTGTGTGTAAGCATAAATCTACCATATTGTAGATAAAACTAGCTATAACCATCTGTAGTAGCTGATTACAACCTGCTGGCCTCAATCCTTCCAGTGACAGGTATTTAACTACTCACAGCTAGATCCCCCTTTCTAACATAATCATTACAATTACAAATCATCATCATGCATAAACATAACCTAGCACTGTCAATCAGATGTCACAAATTACATCACCAACCTCACAATATCTAACGCTATGGGGCATTACCTAGATTCTGCAATGTTTTTGATCTTAAAGCATAACAAGTTGACCAGTTACAAGTTTCGTCCATTCTTGGGAATTCCCAATTTCCGCTTTGGGCAATCTATCTAATAGGTTGCACTTTGTATAGCAAACACCTAGGGAATTCCCCTTTCTCCTCTTTTATGTAAACAAAGTACTTTCCGTGAGAAAACTTTCTCAACTAAATGAGATATTTTAAGCAAAATTTATGAGGTCATATAACAGTACACGTAGCCTACCTGAAAATTAACAATTAGCCATGCAATGTGTCATTTCGTTATATAAATTGAAAAGTTGTTTAGTAGTAACTTTCCGCCATACGGACAATATCATTATCAGGGGCCATGGAAACGGAAATACTAAAAAAATACTAGCATTAGAAGCATTTGGAATTTCAACATTAGGGTTAATTTGAGGTAATTAGGGGGCAAAACAGACGATGCAATGAATCATCACAGGATCCCCGAATATCCTTTACAAACTTACAATGGCCCCACCTTTTCTGTCTACTACGTACCTATTTGCTTGTAACAATTAAGGTTACTAATGAAACATTGACGGCAAACAAAGGGGGTGGCTCGAGCCCCCTATTTTTTCTAGAAACATGGTAAAACTGCCAATGTGGTCCCAACAGTGCCACTGTTCTCTCCAGGTGCTTTCCCCAGCGAGTGATGTGTGCAAAAGTAAATGTGCATAAATACATCAGCTTCACTGTCATCAAAGAGTATCAACCTTCTAACCCTTTAAATCTCTTCTGAGATTCGCAAAGAAAGTATGATAAGCGCGGCTACCAAGCATCACCTGAAAATGCATCATCGAGTTTCCTTAAAATGGTGTCCCACAAGTACTCTCCTTAATCCGCGTAATTTCACAACAACTTTGTCTATGAAAACAATAGGGGGCAGGTAAAGAAATAGGGGCAGCTGCAAAACTCCAACCAGTGGTTGACCTCCGGGTCCGACAGGTTATTTCCCGTTAGAACAGTTTCATAGTTCTACAGGAGACCAATTAAAAGGTAAACAAAGTTTGGGCCCCCATATTGAAATACTTCCAGAAGGAATTTCGGTTTTCTGGTTTAATATTATTCAATATATCGTCGAATGAGCTGGTCTGAAAAAATCTTTAAAAAGATGCAAGAATGAATCTGCTGGGCTCGTTTTAACAAAAGGAGGATTTGCTATAGGACCTACCATAATATTGTTGTTTAAATGCACCGAGGATCAAAGGTCAATAGTAATTATTTGAATAAAAGGTCACTTAAGATTGAGCTCATTGTGCCCTAAACGTAGTACTTAAAGCGGCACTGGCCCATCTTTCACCAAAATATGGAATTTCTTCAATTTGCTCCTCAAATGATAGTCTAGCCATTGGAAATGAGATTCTTTCCACTAAAAATAAACATACCCCAAAACCAGATAGGGACATGGATCTGAGGATAAGCATCCAGGTAATGTAGGTCACTTTTAAAGTTTTCCATAAATTAATCAACAAATGTGTTATTACATGAATTTTTGACTCGTACTCACTGAGATTAAAACCACAAAGGTTATAGACCGATCACAACAGTGGGCATAGCGTGGAAAATGCATACGCCATTTTCGTCGTCTGACTGAATAAAGTCGCCGGAGAGCGTAAATTATAAAATCGTTCTGTTTCCCATAAGAGCTGATTGTCTTAATTCATTTCGGGTGAGGGCTTTTTTTATATAAAAGCCTTACAGCAATGCAAAAATATGATTTTGAAAAATCTTGGGGCGCACTATTTTTCAAATGGCAGGGTCTTTATAAAGTCCACACACCAGAAGGTATGATACATCTCCATAGAAAGCTGGTGACCTTAGGGAAATGAACAGAATACAGTTTCGATTTTTATCTGTCTTTATAAAGCAGTGAGAGCTTAAAAACTGCCAAGATTTTTCCCGTATTTTCCATCCGCCCAAAACCAGCCCAATTACCTTATTATAAAGCATTACGATGATGACGTCATTTCAGTGACACGGAATTACGTGATCACAGTGCAGATATGTAAACACTGTACATCTCGAGTCCTGAATGTTTACTAAGCATTATGGCCGTGTAAAGAAATTGAGTGGCCCCCTGAAGAGTTGTCCCAGCTACCAAAGCACATGTACGGAATAACCGTGACCTTGTATACTAGGCAATTTGGTACAGTGCTGAACAAACGATGTCATACAGCACTCAACAATGGCGAACACAATAACATATGGATGGTAGTACACTCAGTCACGCGGACACGTAGTTTATGACACCGGCTTCTTTTTGTATTAACATTGTTTAATTTGCATGAAGACTAGTTAAGAAGAAGAAGGAAAGACTATGAAGTTGAGAAGTTGGTTTGGTACTTACTTGGTTGGTGCTATGTCTATGAGGCTTAATATTGTAAAAGCACCTAGACTTACAAGGGAGGTGTGAGACCCGTGGCCGTCAGTGGACTGAGTGGTTGGAAATTGACGAAGCTTTCACAAGAAACATAGCCAACGATAACAACGGTTTGACCTTTGGGGCTTTTGATAGACAGGGGTGTCCCAGAATGATTCGTACCCATCGATACCCAAAATGTTTTATTTTTTTTCCATAGAAATCATCAATATCATTAGGTAAGTTGGTTTAATATCCAACTTCAATATACTGTAACCTTTCATATTAATTTTGACTCATAAAAATCCGACTAACCAAAGTGAAAATACACTCAATTGTTTAGAGGTGCTGTTTTCAATCATCTCCTTTGGGTAAGTGAAAAATGTATGGGTGTGTGTTATCCCTCGACTTACCAAGCAAGCCTTTTTTTGCACCACATTACCTCCTGTCGGAAATCATCTCACTAAGCACTTGACAACTTTTGATTTTGGACCAATCGATAGGCTATGATCAGTTTCCTTTCCCTTGATCCAAGATAATTACCAGCATGCCCTTTATGGCATCACAGTGACGTCATACAGACCATTAGGCAGCAAAATTGTCATTTCAGAAAACACAAGTGGCACAATAGGCGAATATTCAATCTTGTGCAAACCAAAATATTAGGACTATCAGATTTTTAATTGGTTTATGGCTCTAAATCATGGCAAAAGGACCAGCTTTTATATACATACAGAGGGGTTTTAGTGACTTTAAACCCTCTGGGGCAGAAAAGTACCAAAATAGTATATATCCGGCCTAATGCTTGTTGTAGCCACTGAGCTTTATTCTGTCTAGCGAGGTTTATGACATCATTTTGACGTCGAACTGGGCATATTGTACTCATTTTGGTATCGAGAAAAATGAGGACACAGCTCTCTATTGGTACCTACAATCACACTTTTGAGTGTTTAATAACGAATTCCCGAAGCGACTAAAGCATGTTTGTAAAAAAGCTTTCCAGGAAGAGGTAAACGTAACCTCCTTTTTTTCACTTAGCCAAAGATTGGAAACAGCACCTCTAACACAAGTGTATTTTCACTTTGGTTAGTCCGATGTTTTATGATTCAAATTCTTATTAAGGGTTACAGTATAATGAAGTTGCATATTAAACCAACTTACCTAATGATATTGATTTTCTATGGACAAAAGATCACACATTTGGGTATCGATGGGTACTAATCATTCTGGGACCCCCTGTATTATTGAGATCCCAATTTGGGTAATAAATCATACAAATGACAGAAAAGCGGGGGGGGGGAGGATTAACGTCGAGGCTCCGCATGGAAACTGCTACATAATATGTGGAGAGCTGTGTGTATGCGATGAATGGCATCATGTCCCCATGTCCATGCCATAGAGCTTAACTCTATGAATCCGCCTGCCCACTAAGACTGGCTCGCGCGCCCACTGAGACTGACTCGCTTTAATCCGTATAACATTGATCATGATGATGTCGCGTCGGCCTGGTTTTCCTTGAATTTTTTCATAATACTAACCTTACCAATCTCGAAATGTTTTTTCTAACCGATTTTCATCAATTTCAACCTCATTATTCCCTTCTGTCTTCTTCCGCTATGACGGGTTGACCGTTGAAAAAACTCTACAGCAGCTAACGCGGTTGCACCCGGGGGGGGGGGGGGGGGGCACTCCTAAAATAGTGACGGGATGTGCGGCACTATTGACCCCCTTTTTTTAACCTGCTGTCAATGAACGACCCCTTTTTAAAACCTTCTGTCATGAAGACCCCCGTTTTTTAACCTTCACTGAAAGACCCCCTTTTTTCTTTACTCTCAGTTGAATGCCGCCCATTTTAATCATATTCCTGAATACCCCCTTAGTTCTATTTCATGCTCTCACAGAAAGCCCCTTTTAATGTACAAAACAATATAACTGGGTTTGAATGGTTAGAATTTGCCCGAGAATGACCCCCTTTTTCCACAAATTTGATACGGCTCAGTGATTCACCCCGAGAATGATCCCCTTTTTCATCACAAAATGGAGAGGCTCATTGAGGACCCCCAGTTTTTGCATCCTCCTCAACAAATGACCACCCTTTTTTCCCTTAAAGTTCCTCAACGAATGCCCCCTACTTTGAAAGTCCAATCCGCCGCACCTCCCCTCCTTTCCTATATGAGTCGCCCCCCCTCCCCTGGGGTAATGCATCAACCCACACGGTACTCTCCACGATCTGCGTTATCACCCTTTGTGTTGTCCTCGCCGGGTATTTCCTTACTCACCGGGAAATATCCCCGGCTAGCTCTTCGCTGTCCGGGGTACTTCCCGACGATGATTATCCCAATTCTGATTCTCCTCTGCATATTTTGGACTCAGGCTTGTATTTCAGTTCATTTTGGTTGAAATGAAAAGACCTGCTAAACTGATTTTCCGAACCAGTTGTGCGTTCGTTTAGTACCTGATCCCCAACATGATCCATTGACCGGTTGCTTCATGACGTCCACAGCATATCGCCCAATTGGAAGAATTTATTTTGTTGTATAGGGGGTCTATGAAAATAATATTTTCATTGGTAATTGTGACATTACCATAGCTAGAAATACAACTTATGTTTTCTCTCGTTTTTTATAATCAAACGCGTTACAATATGATATATGACATATTTTCATGGTGTGTGGGGACTTAAGATTAGTCCTATTTATTCAAATGCAAATTACGGCGATTATCCCATTATGGTTACAACGGGCTTTTCATCAAATTATGTTAGCGTGCATTGCTCAATACGGTCAGTGAACGTGAAAAAAAAATGCAAGTTGGATTTGAGATGAATATAGTAGTGGATCTCTTGTGCAAATAAAAAACTGTCTTTGGTTGCCATTAGTTCATCAAAGTGTCGAGTATTCCCTGTGTATCAAGTGAGGGTTAACCCGTACATCCGTAGACAAAGTAAAATTCCTGTCATTTTCTTAAAAAAGCCATATTTTTTTCTTTTTTTGTCTTTTTTAAAAGATTGTTCACACCTGTTACATTAGACTACCTATACCTGAAAGTATGTTTAAATGGCGACCAAAAAAAGGGATTCATTTGTATTGAGCTTCTACGGCGTCGCGTAAGTACGTAATCCTGTTTCTCTAAAATTGAAAAAAAAAAGTTGGCGTAGTGTTGAAAATTCTCAAGATGGAATAATACCGAAAGGCATTGTGGAAAAAGGGATTCGCCCGTAGAGATTGCGTCCTGTTAAAATTTTCCGTGTCTGCGAGTACCGAAGTAGGACCCCGACAAACGTCAATTTCTCGCTAGGCTCTATAGGTTCAGACCCAATACGATACATATTAAAACAAAACATAGTAACGGACCCTCTGATGCCAAAACTTCCGTAGAACCCCTCTTTTTACGGAGATATTTTAGTTTTCATTTGCACACATTCTCTTAGACGGGACTGATAAACGTTAATCTCTCGCGCAGTAATACCAATTTAGATATATCTTTCGCAGTCTGCGGACACAGGACTACACACTTACGGGACCGCCTTAGAGTCATTCTGTATGATAATCAAAACACAATTCGACTGCCATAACATTGGGGAAACCAGCGTTGAGTTGAGAACCATCCTTAAAGATCTAAGCTTATCAAGTATGTAAAATTAATTACCAATAGTTGGGGTTATAGTGATGAAACCAGAGCCCCGTTAAATGAAACTGGGGGTTTTCTTGAGTTTGGTTTACTTTATTGGCATACAGATAGAACAAAAAATACAATAAGCCTACTTCAGTCAGAAAAAATTGTACAAAATAAACAAAACAAACATTTCAAAAAAAATATGAATGGAAAAAGGTACTTCAATTTGCTATCAAATTGATAGTCTAGGCCATTGGAAAAGTAGAGATACATTTACAACATAAAATAACATACTCAACAACGATAGGGGACATTCATAAGAGGTTAAAGACATCTAGGTAATTGTGGCTAATTTTAAGTTTTTCATGACTAATCAACAAATGTGTATATTACATGAATATATAGGGGTGTTCCATAAGGTGACCACCCTTTTCTGACATACTTTTATTCGTTAAATTCCGTTAAGGTTTCGAATCATAGGGTTCAGAAAAGTATGTGAGAAAAAGGGTGTCACCCTTATGGAAACACCCATACATAGACTCGTACTCAGTGATATTTAAAACACACCAAGGACACAGACCGGTCAACACAGCTTCATAGCGTGGGAAATGCATACGGCGTGCGTTGTCTTGTGTTAAACGCCATTACCGCGTAGGTCTGGCTGAATTAAGGTCGCCGGCGACATAATTATAAATAATTCTGGTTACCCAAAGGACGCTGATTTGTTCTTAATATTTCAGGTGCGGGCTAATGATATAAAAGCTTTACAACATGCAAAAATATAAAATTTTGAAAAATCTTGAGGGCGCATATTTTCAAATGTGCCAGTGTCTCTGTAAAGAATATTATGCAATTTTAAAATTAGCCCAAGGAAAGCCCTCTCAAGCAGATTATTTCCATTGGGGCGGGGTACTTAGTTTCGTTTTTGGGGGCGCTTTGTCCATCGAACACCATCTTACAACTACCGATCCCCGGCTAGATGTCCATCTGTTCACCCAACACATTCTCCCAAGCTCATACCTTATTTGGGTAGTATATTATATACCACCCAAAATACTACTCTAGTAATAGGAAGTGTTTTTAAAAATACAGGAGGGTATTCAATCCTAAAGGAACTATAGTGGGGCTCACCAAAGAACCTGAGAGAATTACCCAGGGAGCTAGTGCAAATACTTGGCCCTAATCTATATTCGATTTGATTAAAGTTACAGTCCATGTTTCCATTTTTTTAGGTCAGGTTAAGAGATAAGGCATACAGTCTTCAGAGTCAGTGTTAATTAAGGCCAATAAGAGAGGGACCCACAATAAATGGTTTCAAAGTCCGGAACACGTTGCCCGCTTTTGTAGTGTTGTAATAAATCCATCGGTAAATCACAAAACTACTACAATTTGGTGGGTTTTGAGCTTAGAATTACACTAAAGGGCACGGTTGCGCACAATTATATTTTGTTGCCAAAAAAGAGTGTGGGATCACAGGCCGTCGCGGCGTATGCAGTAATTTTGGGGTTTCCCGTTTAGGTCCTTCTTTCTTATAGTGCATCTTTGACCATTACTGGGATGTTCATAGCATATATATCTTAATCATGTTAATATGATTGGAAAACAATAACTGGTATTTAAATTATTTTCCTTCAACTAGAACAATTCCTCGACGACCGAAACCGGATCCATTCACCAGCATCACCAACCCGCTTTCTGCACCTTTTCCGTGGTCGTCGATCGTGTCGTGGGAGTCTCTTGCAAAAAAGCGGAATTATTTCTGCTTTCTCGTGGTTGCTGCAGAGTAGAGTTCAGCAAAGTGCCCGGGAAAGAAGATGAACAGGTGATCGACGTGGGAGCCTTCGATTTGTTTTGTCGCATGCCAAAACCATATGACAGTAGTAGTAGTAACAAAAACGTCAGTGAAGATGACTGAGAAATTAATCTTTCAGTGGCCAATTAAAATAGATCTATAATCATTTAAATCTATGTACATGCGCATACCCAAATGTAATATGTCTTCGTTATACGAGATATCGGCAAGTGTTTAAAGAGAAAAATTTGGCAAATCCAAATATATTTAAGAACACTTAAGCGGCACTGGAAAATTTTCACAAAATATGAAATTTCTCCAATTTGCTTCACTGATAGTCTAGGCCATTGGAAGAACAGAGATATATTTTACAAGAAAAATAACCAACCCAAAAAAGATGGGGACATTGATATGAGGATTAAAGACATCCAGGTAGGTAATTTGTAGGCCAAACTTTTAAGTTTTCCATAACTGTATCAACAAAGTGTGTATACATGAATATTTTTGACTTACTCATGATACACAAACCACACCGGTTATAGACCGATCAAACAGTGGGCATAGCGTGGGAAACATCCGGTTCTGGTGTTAAACGCCATTTTCGTTCGGTCTTCTGCTGAATTTCGCGGCGCCGGCGAGCTAAATCATAAAATCGTTTGTTTTACCCATAAGGAAGCTGAGTTGGTCTTATCAGTTGGGTGAGGGTTTTGTATATAAAAGCCTTAACCTGTGCAAAAATATCGATTTTGAAAATCGTGAGGGCGCACTTTTTTCCAAAAGGTCCAGGTCTCTTTAAAGATATGATTATGTACATCTTAACCGGTGATGCTTGTTCAGAGCCCTCCAATGAACAATGTGCTAGATGTTCCCACACGAATATGCTCTTTGAAAGTATTTCAAAGCAGCTAGCACCGGTGAAAGGCCTGTAACTATAAACGTAATGTATTGGTAAAGGCAGTGAATTAGTTGTTTCATCCAAACTAGGTAATAGTGTGAAGTTAGACTGACTATCTGATGAATCTTCCTCTCCATATGAAAAGATTGGAAAATAAATCGTGGCTTATTTACCAACGGAGGAATGGCTATAGGACCTACCATCGGACTGTCCCAATTAAAAACTATACAATAACAGATTTAATTTTTTGCAAAAAAAACTCAAGTTAATACATCATGACTTTCTTTTATGATTCTTTTTTAGGGGGTTGGTCCTGGAGTTATGGCCAATTTTCTTTGACACTTGAAAACCTGTTGGGCCAGTTTCTGCTATATGATCTCAACAAAGTTGTGATTGGAAAATCAACTTCACTGACCTTTCGATTGAAAATAAAATAATAAGAATACTTTTTAACATTACAAAATAAAAAATTTAAATTTTAACATGATTTATAGCTTTATTGTCACAATTGCCAACCAGTCTTGTGTCAAAAAATAGCCTTACTTCAGGTTTATCAGAGAAAGTTAGAACGAAAAAAACACCCTCGTTTGAAAGTAAAGTTGTAAACTGGACCTGTTGAACGCCAACCATCCTTTCTTTTATGGTCTGGTTCAACACTGGCTTCTTCATTGAGTTATACACACTAACCTGGCTGCCGTAAGGATCAAAAAACTTGGGTGGACTACTTTCTTGGATGGCATCTGGAAAAAGTGCTTTACATGCTGAAATGCATAGTATATTAGAAAGTTAGTGATGCAATTCATGATTGATGTGGACTGGCATGTTTTCTCAAACTAAGTGGCAATTTGACAGTGACTTTTTTGTAGGGCTTGTTGAATGGAATGAGCAATTATTTTTGGTCATCAATTTCACAGGTCTGATTGTGCAATACTGGTTAATAGCTTTGTGGACTGATATAAAGAAAATCTTGGGTTGCCGGTATGACATCGGGAAAGTTAGGTGATTCGTAACTAAAAACATTTCTGGTCATCATATGTTCAAAATTTGGTTATTTGGTGATTTTAAGCTTGTACTTTGGGGTGATGTGTTGGTATTTCCCTTTCTCTGTGAGAGTTTTAAATTTGAAAGAAACCATCTCAAATTGCCATTTCCACATAACTATGTGTATAAGTGAGTTTCGTGTGTGTAACCCATTGTATTCCTCCCTGGCAATTCGGAGGCGTGGGGGAATTTGGAAGCGTAATGACACTCCATATTAGATCGTTATCTAAAACAACCATTCCTCCAATAGAGATTTGTGGCCGTTTCCAATTAGTTTCAGCAGTCAAATCCAAAATTTAGATGAATTTCATAATTAATTGTCCCCATGAGAGTGAGCCCCCCTAGTTCCCCCACACACAATACTATTTTTTTTTTTTTTTTTTTTTAAAAATGTGAAACCTTCAAAAATGTCTCTAAATGTCTCTTTAAAAGCTTGCAATATTCGTTGGTTTTGAAAACGGTTTATCCCACAAGTGCTACACGCCTTATACATTTATAGTCGATTCGCGTGAACGTTCGTCCCCCCTGAGTTTTGGACCTATTCAAGTCAGTCCGAGAGGGAAAATGAAAGAATTCAATATTCAACGCGTCCTACCATTATGTTGAGGACACTCCGGTCATATAACTCACTCACCTGCCACTAAATACACTTCGTTCATGTAAACTGGAAACGCCAATAGTGTATTTCAATGCCTTACATTCCCTCACAATAACATGATTAACAGAAGTCCTGCGCCTCATTGAATTTTCCACCTCCGCAAGAATGGTACGCGGTCCCATATCAGATGAAATCGAGTATAGTTTTTAGTTGAAACCTTCAGTGAACTGGCCCAGGGCTGTATTTTTATCATTGTGTTCATGATAATATCCTCGGTTAGGGCCCATCAAATTGGATGGAATAAAAACGAACGACCTTTAGGATTAGGAACTACTCTAACAAATAAAGTCACAATATCTCGCAGAAATGTACAATTTAGAATTTTTATAATATTTATTATTTTGATTGTATGAGTTTTTATTGGACAGTCTGTAATAGTGTAATGCACCGAGGAGAAAGGTCAATAGTAATTATTTGAATAAAAGGTCACTTCACGCAACGTTGCGTAACACTTTAATGATTGAGCTCATCGCTGCATAACATAGTACTTAAAGCATAAAGCACATTTTTTGCAGATGCCCCCAATTTTCAAACTTCGATATTTTTGCCACAGTTAGTTGGTAATTGTCTGTTAAACAACACCTGCGGAACGAGAATGATCCCAATGGTATTTACTCATAAAATAAGCGATTTTGTAATTAGAATTGGGATCCAGATTGTACTTATGGCAGAGCTGGAAATGCTAAGTTTATGTCCGTCTGTGATGAAATAGTGCCACTTCAAGAAAGTGACCTCTAACTTGACATACCTGAACCAACAGAAAACCACTGATGAGCGTAGACATGTACCTAACGCTATTTCCCGGCTATTTCATGTTGGAAGGCCGTTTCCAGCAGCCGTTGAATTATTATCGAAGATCTCCGATATGAATTATTCTAATTACAAAATTCCTTCGTTTGCGACACAGATATTTTCGAACTTAACGACTCACAGGTATAGTTTACTAGCCAGTTACCAATGCAAACCGTGTAAAAATCTAATTTTTTGAAAAATCATGGGGCGCTCTTCAAAAAAATGTGCTATAATTGCTTTAAGATTAGGCTTGACATTCAAATGCAAATTAGATTAGTTCCCAAAATGAATTGAATGCCATTTCATTTTTTTCTTTGAATATCAGTAACCAACGGGTATACACATGATTCATTAACTCCAGCAAATAATTGATAAGTAAATCCGCACGGTATGAAACGGAGAAAGTACTTCAGATTTTCATTTTATCTCGAAGAGCATGGACATTGTTATTGCGTTATCACCACCCCAATTAAGACTGAGCTATTTTTCCATGATGTAGCACGCAGAATACCTTGTTCTCGTTCACGAATAAATAGACTTTGAGTTTCTACCGTGTATTCAATTAACTTTGACCCTATATTTCATCATTTATTCGAAAGGGAAAGGAAGATGAACAAAAATCATGAAAGAAAGGTTGTTTGGCAAACTGTGACCTAACATCTTGGGGCAGTTACGGGCAGAACCCAACCCGTGACTTGCCGCGTAACCTCGTTTCTATTCATTTTACCGCGTATAGACCCTATGAATAGGCAGCCATGCGGTAGGGTAAGAGAAACCCCACATTACTGACTAACAATACTCCACCTGGTACGAATTCCATAGAATTCTCAGTTGTACATGTTTTTAATACTCTTGGTATTTCAACCGGAGGCCAGGGAGCTTTTTACGGCGTACGGCATAGGGTCCATTATCAAAAGGGTGATCTTGGCCCAGCGAGTTTTAAAAAAAATTGGATATATTAACAATTCTGTAAAAAACAGGAAGAGTTCGGAGGTGGCATTTTGTGGCAATCATTGGGCAAGACATTTGGCAATCATTGGGGATTTCCCAACGGTTCTGAAGATTGCATTTACTATGCAGTTGCTGTCCACTGTTTCACATACAAAATGTCACTAAACCCTAGTTCAATACATCTTATAGATTAAGGAATAAATTATTGATTCCAAATCCTTTGGGGTTTAGTGGATTAACCCGGCCCCGCTGCAAAATAGTGGAAACTTCAATAACTGTCTTTTAGATTTAAATAGTCGTTACCAGGCTAGACTTTAGTCCAGTCTGAGTGTAACCGTCCGAAACGCGTAATAGCGCCCTCATTTCCGTTAAGTCTTTGAAAAAGGACTAGCACTCGATCGCGCCGGATTTTGGAAATTCAGTCCCTGTTGCCTGTTAGGAGGCATGGCCTACACCCTGTATATGTTAGAGATTTGTGGGAGAGGGCGCCCCGTTTCTTACAACGCAGATGTTTGCATGTATCAAGCTACCCCTGATTAACAGAAACACCAGTCGGTTCTTATACGTTTGTGATTTAACTATCTTTCCGTGCTGGGGATCATTTAGTTACTTCACTAAAATGTAAACATATTAGTAAATCAGGCAGCTGTATCCCCAATGAAAAGAGTGCACATATTTAAAAAAATGATAAACGTCCAACCAACTTACTTCAGAATGTCAGTGACCAATATGTACACGTAAAATGAAGCGAACAATAGAGCAATGAGTATCACATCACCCTAAAACATTTTCGGATCTTTTTCCTCATCAGGGTATGCATTTCCATTGTACTGTCCACACTGTTTGAAGATTGTCATTCAGGCTATCGCATCTTGTTATTCCTTCCCGTATTGGAGTTCTCTAGATCTTTTCATCATAAAGTGCAACATACTCACCTCGCTCATGATTCTTAAACTGGAGGTCGCTGAATACCATTGGCTTTCTTGGTAAATAGAATAGATAACTGGTTTTAAAAACAATAACTTGTTAATTTAGGTTATGCACAAGATTAGTCAGGCCCTTGCCGGGCTTTTCCTTTCAATTATAATTTTGTCCTTTTACTTTTTTTTTCGATGAAAACATTTATTAATCATATTGTCAAAGTTAATGAAACTATTAAATCTCAGGATTTCTTTATCGCGAACGAAAGAACTCACGCCAATGCATCACGGACATACATTCGCAATCTGTTTCACTGCTTGCACAATAACATGTACCAGATGTAAAAGGAATGTGAAGTGTGTTCGGACGATTGAGATCATTAGCCCCATTTGTTCGCTTGAGCATGTTGAGGTTTGTATATGCCCATTGGTCACTGATATTAATAACTAAATTGAGGTGACATTTTATTCATTTTCTAAATCAATGTGCAACCCCTTTCATGTGGGGACAGCTTTTCCTGGTAAAATGTTTTAATTTTAAGTGAAGGAATAATTAAATCCCCAGGTCTGATTACGAATATTTAATTAGAGGCCACCATTTGGATCATGTATCCGACCATAGCCTAAAGTCATAAGGCCAAAGCCTTGTCATTAGGACCTACAGCGATCTCGCATTAAATGTCTCCCTGTCATACTGCATATCTCGTGGTTCTGATAAACAGGTAAGCCTTTGAGTAACCTGTTAAAAGGTTTTCACATTTTCAATGAAAATGAAAAACTGCCATCTGAATTTCATTTCTGGCATATCCGTGATCAAGGGCCCTACACTATGTTAACATGACCTCAAGCAAATGACTGGCGTTATTGATCAGTAAATCCACCCGTTATGTAGCGGACAAGCATCGTCATATTCTCCTTTAATTTGCAAATGGCCGGCCATTGTTACGGTCCTTGCAGTTTGAAAAGATCTGAGGATGTTATCCTCCGCCAGTTTAGACTGAGCTGGCCTCGTTGCTCGATTAAAAATGAACTTTGACTTGTTCTATCTACTGTGATTTCAATATTTTTGACTGTATATTTCTCAGTTATTGACAAGAAACGGATGTGAACAGACTCATGGGTGATATGTTGCTTGTAAGCCTGTGACCTACAGAACCAAGTTTTCCCATACCTCTTTCTGTCTGGACCTCATTTCTATTCAATTTACCACCAGGTTATTAGAAGAATACAAAAGAAGGGGGTCTAGCGACCTATGCTAACAACGCGGTAAATTGAATAGAAATGGGACTGCTTTCATGATTTTGGTTCATCTTTGTTTCCTTTTCGGAAAAATGATGAAATATACGGTCGACCGGTCAAGGTTAATTGAACGAACAGTAGAAGCCTAAGGTTTATTTTTTCGTGAAAGAGGACAAGTATCTTGTGCTTTGCATCATGAAAAAATAGCTGAATCTTAATTTGGGTGTTGATATCATCTGAAGTATTTTCAACTGCTTTGGTAATAACAATGGCTCTGTACTTCCAGATAAAAAAGTAATTTGAAATACTTTATCCTCTGCATACCGAGCGGATTTACTGGATATCAACAGTGCTATTATTTGCTCGAGTCAATGTAGCATGATGTACGACATCTACTGGTCACTGATATTTATGGAAATAAATTGACATTTTATTGGAATGTATAATATTTATAAGGTTATTAAAATTTCCAAAATGCGCCATTAAAGTTGTGAACTATATCACAAGGAGTAAAGAGTAAATATTGATATGGCTGTTATTAATGCAGGTCAAAATAGGTCAAATGATAAAATGTAATGTTTTGTACAGGGGTCAAATTTTCAAAATGCCCCTACGTAATTGAAAGTAGTCGCATATTATCTGTCTTGATACATCCGGCGTGTTTCCACAAAAAATCCGATAGGCCCGGAATTTTACAACCCGGAATTAAATACCGTTCTAACGCTGACCCAGCACGTTTCCACAGAAAGCGTTACAGCAAACGCACAACATTTTCATAACATTTTTCAAAGATAGATACAATCTTTTACAAAAACATTTGTTTGATAATATTTGTGAAACCTTATCAAAATGACTTTCTAAAACACATTAATTTGTAACTTTTCATCAAACATTAAGACAACATTTCTCAACATTACTACACAATATCGTAAGTCTTTGTTATAGAGATATTATCTGAACATTTTACTCTTATAGTAGATTTCAAAATAAGTGAGACCTCATTCAAAGTTTTAGGTCTGTCCATTCACCGTGAGAGGTAAGAGGAATAATATTAATGGCCACAGGTAAAAAAAGTTTGATACTCATACAATATCTGGTAACGTAGCTAGTAAATAAATGTTGAGCTAAAATACATTATTTCTCATCAATCAATTCTCATGATTTTGGTGTCATTGTACAGAGGAATAACTGAGATTTTCGCTGATATGCAATAAAGTGTAATACAATTTTCAATTAAATGAGAAATACATGCCTGAAAAAAACGTATAAACTTTTTTTGAGGAGTTTATTTGGTAATGGCAACAAGGGCCTAGTCTCTGCATGGCCGGGGATTGAACCCCATATCAATACCACACCCGTCCTAATATGCAAGGAGTATCCCGTAATTTGAAATCTACTATAGATAAGTAAATGTTTTAGAGAAGTTGCGGAAATGATTTTCTGCTGACATTTTCCTAATGTTTTCAAAACATTTAAAAATGTTATCAAAATGATGTTTTTTTTATCTTAAGGTTTATGAAACAATTTGGAAATATAATCAAATATGATATTGATAATGTTCTAAAAACATTGTAACCGTATACCATATGGATATCTGTATATCACCTTATGCAAATGTTTGAATAATATCTTTTGATGATCTTGTTTTCGGCTTATGATATTTGACGAAACGAAACGAAACAGGCTCGGTGCACCCATTGGATTACACGCTTTATTCCGTTATCATACATTTTATACTATGACGGAATAGCGTGTAATCCAATGGGTGCACTGAGCCTGTTTCGTTTCGTTTCGTCGAATATAATAAGCCCTTGTTTTCAGAAAGTTTTCCAAACATTGTGCTTATGTTATTAAGATGTGTCGTTGAAATTGTTTTTAAAACAGTGTAAGGAAATATTTTCATTGTGTTTTCAAACATCGTTTCAAAATGGGATGTTAAATTTTGTTGACATTAAAGCAAACATCGACACAATATCATTATTGTCCTGTGACTCTGAACGACCTTTTAGGCCTATTACTCAGAAAACACATTTTGTCCTAACATCTATTAAACATTTTCAGAATGTT
>JAMKCH010056462.1:0-14830 GCA_023653785.1 Ophioderma brevispina
CGCATCTCAAATGCTTCCAACTTCTCTGTCCTTCTTTTTGATGTCAAGATTTCAGAGCTATTACAGAAGCACGGGTGACAAGTGAATTAACAAAGCCGTAATTTGGTGGAGAGTAGAGTCTTTATCCACTCCAGATCTTCTGTAAATTCCCTAGTGCTGTTGATGCCTAATAATTGCTTTTGTGAATTCGCTGGTGGAGTGGTTTGATGGTGTTAGCGTTAATCCCAAATACTTGAATCGGTTAACCTGCTCAAGTGGGTGAACCATCAAGCTAAGAAAGATTAAGACATTAAAACAGTATATTCCTTATTAATAATCTAAGAGTCCATCAAAAATTGCACTATTTTTTATCGAAATTGGGGACTTTTTCAACTGTGACCCTGTACAACTGAAAATGACATTTTTTTTATTGATTTGTTTGTTTTTAACTTATAAGATAAGCAGATAGTGATAGTACAAATTATACCTCTGAATCCTTACGGTTTTAGACTAATAACCTGGTATAGTTTTCAACATAACTGGATTCAATTTAAAAAATTGACCCTGTATAATCTTTGTCTAGACCCCTCAAGGCACCATTTGCGGGAATCACGTTTCAGTGGTCCCGGCCAGGCTGATACATACTTTAATGACTCAAAACTTTTGTACTCGAGATGTGTTACAAAATAATGTCTGCGAGCGACCGCGTATTTGCACAATCAAGATGGTATAAAAACTCATGATTATACGAGCGGTAGGAATCATGGGCATTTGTGCGATCTTCTTTCCTGAATATCGATTAACTAGCAATTGCAGTTACATCTTCCATGGAAACAAAGGAAATAGTCGGTCACTTGTCGTGGAATGCAAGAATGAATTAATGCATGCCCGGACGCAAAACACACACTGGAGAATGCCATTTTCGGGAAGTGGGACCTTCAATTCGGGGAAAAGTGCTACAAAACCGTCCATTTTTTCAATCATATCAAACAATTTGTAGTATTTCCTACTTAAAAAACAAAGCACACACACTTTAATTAATGAATAATCTTAACTTATATGATATGCCGTTTTAACACCTGACCCATTTTCTTCTTGTAATTTTTTTTATTTTTGTTTTATTATTTTTCTCCCTCCAACGAGGGGGCGTGCACCGAGCACGCCCCTATGTAGGTCCGCCGTGTTATAATGCAGTGTTATGCTGGATCTGCACAAAACTCAAATAACCATTTTTTTTTATTCTAACAAAATTTTGCCGAAAGCAAAAATAAAATCCAACAAAATATCCAGCTGCTATGCTTATTGGTTAGGAATTGCAACACATTATGAAATTCAACAAACAAAACACAAGTTAACTGATTGCCTGGTGCTAAAATAATGACCATACAAGCACATAATTGATATGGTATATTCAGGGTTTTATAAGTATACAAATATTGAATGTCCCATGCGGGACATAAGTCAAATCTATTGACCCAGGTGATATGAGACCGTGTCTATTATGTCTCTCAGCTCCGCTCGGGAAAATAGTACGGTCTCGAGATCACCGGGGTCAATTATAGCAATTTGACTATGGCCCGAATAAATGGCAGTTAAAATATTTGTTTTATATAGCTCATAGATAGATCCTTTCTGCTGCAGTTTTAAAACGACTACAGCTAGGGCAGAAATTACTATACCGGTCAAAGAATTACTATACCAGTCAAAAAAATTACTATACGGGCAGGAACGTTTAACGATACAGGGCGATAAGGTACTATACGGCAGTCGATAAGGCGTACTATACCGGGCAAAAAAGTATTTTAGATACGTATTCATATTCTGTTCATTGATGTGTTAAAAGGGGACCACATGATCCCCCCCAAAATTAAACTACCATTCTGCAGAAAAAGAACTATTAGGCTCTCAAAAGAACTAGTTACGGCTCTCAAAAGACCTATGGACGGCTTCCAAAAAGGACTATTTACGGCTTCCAATTTAGCACAATGTCAGCCTGTGTAGCAGATCATCAACACAAATTGTCAGCCAGGTACACGGCGAACCGAAAATGCAGTGAGTGGACGGTCGGACTACAAATCGCCACGATTTCCCAGCTGTTAAGTGATCAAGAATGACTTGATAGTGTGAACATTAAAAAGCAGATTAAGAACAGCCTGTCCATGTTTGATGGGGTTTAGTCTGTAAGTAGGGAGACGACAACACTGCAATATTGACTGCCAGCAGGGGTTCAGGTTGTAGGCTAGGCTAGGGCTAGGGCAAGGTAGGCTAGGGCAGGCTAAATTCAATTTTACTCATTGTTTGTATAAAATCTTTAACCAATCAATGGAACAATGAGATATGAATGACGTATGAATAAAACACTAGATACTGCCTTTAATCGAGCCTCCTGTTCAAACTTGTCCCTCGGTGAATGCAATAGTGCTATTTCTTCGGGCTGCGCCCCTCAGCAAAATAGCTTATTGCAGTACGCGGGTCCATAGTTTTAACAAGAGTCTATCATGTCAGTATATATTTCGTATACTATACGCGTTTATGCGAAAATACGTGAACTATACCATGTATGTGACCAACGATCTATTATGAGTAAATAATTTATTATAGCTATTGCCTATATGCCGTGGGCAAACTATGTAAATATACCAACAGCAAAATATATTGAGGAAGTAAATAAGATAGCATTTAAATGACCAAATATCGGTTTCTTCACGTGCAACATCTACAAACACGTTTAAGGTTTAAAATCAGTATACCTGTTATACTTGATCTTAAAGGTTTGTAATGAAGAGATTCAAAGTCATCCATATTATTTTCGGTGATATGTAGTGATTCATATAGATAGGACACTCATAGAATTTCCACCTTTTTTTGGCGACAGAAAAGAAATAGCATTAAAATGGAAAGGAAAATGTGATTTGTGTATGCTTTATACTTCAATAGTAAAACTTAGGTGAATTTGTAATTGCAGCTGCCTATAGGAAATGAAAATTTAACAATTTTGGTACCAAAGGAAAAACAGTTCTCGCTTAATCATTTCAGATGGGAATTTTGATAGAAAGCTTTATACCATGCAAAAATCAGAATTTTCACATTTTTAGGGGACAACCTGGTATTTCAAATCTCTTGTTGCACCTTTGTAAGATCATTGTCATGTTTTGGGTAAGGGTAGGCATAATCTAACTATGCCCTTATATTTAGTGGAAAGCAAGAAAAATTTGGACTATAGTTCCAAATGTACTCCCTTTGAAGTTCTACAGTAACAAATTCTTTTTATTTTTGCATTAGGGTTGGGGTTTTTTTGTTAAGCGTACACTAAGATAAAAAGAATTAGTTTCCTGTATGATTTAAAGGGGTTCATATGAACTTCTTTCAAAAAAGTCGGACTGTGATCGGACATAGTCTGATATGATCCCAGGTATAGTTTTAGTTATATATGACTACATTAAGATTTACTCAATGGGAGTATTTGAGTCCTTCATTACAAAGCGCCGAGGTATGTGATCTCACAAAAGATCTATTCAGTCGTTGTACATTAAAAACCTTGACTTTACACTCATTTCAGCCCACAAAGTGATATAGTACTTAAGAATTTGTATAATTTTAATTCATATAAACCAATGTAATGTAATGAAATCTAATGCAGGCATTATAAAGTGATCTAAGCGCTGTACAATTAAAAACAACAAAGCAAGCAACAATTAACTTAAAATAAGTGAGTCTTTAGATTACTGATTGAACTGAGTGAAGTAGCATGGTGGGATGTGAATGTGAAATGGGAAGATTGTTCAAGAGTTTCGGTGCAGGATGCATAAAAACCTTTATCAGAAAAAAACTAAATGTGTAATGTTATCAAGATGTCTTTTATCAGAACTGCGAAACAAAGACCAATGCAGTTTGACTGATAAGGAATGATAAGGGCAGTTAGATAACAAGGGCACTATCTGAACAGGCCATTTGAAAACAAAAGTACGGGTCTTAAATTCAATTCTTTCACGCACCGGAAGCTGGGGAGTTGGCAGAGTAGGGGAGGTGCATGGTCATGCTTTTTTGCTATGAGATTACCTTAGCAGCCTTGTTTGAAGGCCTTTGAAGGCGCTTGAGGTCTTTTGAAGAGCAGCCTTGTACGAGGAATTGCATAATCGAAACGGACGGTGGTGACAAGTGCGCGGTCGCATGGTGACAGGTGTTCATTGATGTATAAATCATGACTTGAGAAAGGTTCCAGAGATGAAAGTTGATGGTTTGCAAATGGCAGTGAGTGGATGGGGACACAGGTCATTAGACTTGTCAATTCCCACCACTTAACTTCGACTGTAGAAGATGGGTAAATAGTTTTGCTGCCGATGGTAATGGAGATAATGCCCGTCAATGTGTTCCAAGCCGTTCTATGACTGGCAGCCAAAAAAAAACCCTGTGGTTCATCATTTAGGCAAAGCATATTATTAGACATCAGTTCTGATATCAGAGATGCGTAGCAAGCAGCATGGTCCATTTCCAGGTATCCTAGGATCAACACACATGGTTATCGTCAGCATAAAAATGAAAATAGATGGCCCACAGTTTGTGTTTAGCAAACATGGGATATTCGCATGTGCCATGAAGAAAAGAAAAACTTTGATAATATCTGTGGTCCAATCATAATCCTAACCTACTCTAGTGATATCTGAATTTTGATGCCACTGAAACATTTTAAAACTATTGAATTAAGTAATTTTGCTGTTTAATGCGGTTTTTCACTTCAAATATGTCCACACTTACTTTTCATATGAAAATGCAAGCGTCAGGTTTCATTCGTATATTACTCCTGATTGCCTCAAGTTCCTGCAAAGCACTCTGCCAACTTTTTAAGACTTCTTTTTCAAGTAATAAAAAAGCAATACATACTGTTCAATTTCCATGATGCAAATGCTGCTTGTGATGATTCACATTCAACAGTCTAGGATAACATCTTCACAATTTCAAAAAATATTTCATGTAATTTCATTTCAGAGAGGGAGCCTAGCCCACTGGTATAGGCTTGCTTAGATCTAGAGATATCGAGTGGGACGCACACAAAAGCACACACCTACGGACGCGGGATTTCTATGGCCCCCTTTGCCAACTTAAGTTGAACACAACATAAGGCCTATACTTATACTAACAAATTTTAAAATAAATGCTTCCCCCCCCCCCCCAAAAAAAGGAAAAGAGTAAAAAGACTGGTGCCACCACTGCTATTAATATTGCTTAATGAAGGGTATGCGGATTATTTTTATGCAAGTTCTCTTCTTAGATTTCTTTGTATTTAATAAGCAATCCAGCTACACTCACACATATAATTGCCTGGAATTACAATTCAAAAATAGCTTTTCATGTAAACCTATTTAAGAACAAAGCTATTTTTACCAGGCTTGATTTGATCTTGCAATCTGGATTTATTACAAGCAGGTAGCGAGTGATAGTGATGTTAGCAAGAAAAAAAAAGTTTGTCTAGAAAAACCAAGAACATTTTTGTTTAAAATTGTTGACTTTTAGTGCATTATTTTTATAGGTTTTTTACTCCTGAAAGGATTTTCTTTCAAAAAATTAGAAAAAAAATAATGAAAATTCAGCCTGGACGAAAAAAAATGAAAAACACAAAATTTTTAAAATCCGCATTTCCCTAAAAAAAAAAGGAGTTGCATCTCACAATTGCCATTTCCACATTTATTCTGAGACCATTTTTTGGGCCTAAAATTAGACTTTAAACAATGTTGTATGTAACATGTTAGGGCCTGATATCTTGAAGTAAGTCATGCAGCCTGTTTTGTTTTGTCAGGAAATGGACACATTGGAAATGTCAGTTCAGCTTTATGGGCTATGCTAAGAGTCAGCATTGCTTGCATTATTTTTCTATATTATCTTAACATGGTGTTGTTGTTTTATATATTCTTATTTCCCCAGGGAAATTTACATTTTTATGACAACCCCTGGAATGACCCTTTCACAAAAACAACCAAAAATAAACTACACTGCAGCTTTTTGGGTTCCAATCAAACATCCACTGAGATATGTTTGCCTGTTCAATGAACAACAAATGCACAATCATCTTCAGATCAATGTGACGGTCTGGTTTGAACAAAGGCTCTATCTTATATGTTAGGAGCATTTTCATAGAAAAAGAGTGACCTAGTGACCTTTGACCCTAGACCATAACACAAGGAAATTTCCAGATAAATGCACAACATTGTTTTTATTAAGCGGTCTTCTTTTTTCAGATTTGGAATGCTTACCATGTAATTAAATCACACCAGAAGTGAATAAGCCAAAAATGTTACAAATGTAATAAAAAATTATTTACTTTTTTTATTTTTTTCAAAATACCACAATAGAAAAATCAAAGCATGGTTATATATGAAGTTGGTAAGGACAGCAGGCAAGTCAAAACAAGGTTTTTAAAAACCTTTTTTTTGTCCAAATTAAACCTTGAAACACATTCTCATCAGGTTTTATACAGAGTCAAGTGAAAGTTAGGTTTAGAGAAATTTGTACACATCCATCAGAAATATTCATTGTGTCACTTTAAAGAGAAATGAGGAGATTTCCAGACAAGAAGCGCCCCCAATTTTTGTCGAACCCCGGTTTTTTGCAATGTGCGAACACCTTACCAAAGGTATTAGATCACACCTGAAGTGAATAAGTCGAAACGCCGTATTTACTGTAATAAGATGATGATTAGTACTTTCGGTCTTGCACGACAGAACGTCATCAAAGCAGGTTTTCTATGGGGACGATTGCGATAGCAGGCAAGTTCAAAACAAGGTTGCGTTATTTTTTGTATATGTTTAATTTCCCAGGAATACCTTACATTTTTTCAACCCCTGGAACATACCCTTTTTCACAAAAACAAAAAAATAAACTAGCACTGGCAGCTTTTTGGGTTCCAAAAAATCACTGAGATATGTTTGCCTGTCGATGAACACCACATGCACATCATCTTCCGGATCACTGTGACTGTCTGGTTTGACATGGCTCATCCTTATAGGTAGGAGCATTTTGGCATAATAAAAAGAGTGACCCTAGTGGTGGGACCTTTAGACCTCATACCCTAACACAAGGACATTTCCAGATAAATACACCACATTGGTTTTTCTTAAGCGGTCTCTTTTTCATTATTTGCGAATGGCTACCAAGTTTAAACACACCAGAAGTGATAACCAAAATGTTACAAATGTAATAAAAAATTAATTTTGTGTTATTTGTTTGTGGCCCAATAGAAAATTCAAAGCAGGGTCTTAATGAAGTGTATAAGACAGCAGGCAAGTTCCACTTGACTACTTTTTTTGGCCAATAAACCTTTGAAACATTCTCTCAGTTGAATACAAGCAGCAGTGCAAGTTTAAGAAATTTGTACCATCCCAGTCGAAAATCTCTTTGTGTCCCTTTAAAGAGACATGAGGAGATTTCCAGAAAGAAGCGCCCCCAATTTTTGTCGAACCCCGGTTTTTTGCATATTTGGAACACTTACCAAGGTATTAGATCACACCTGAAGTGAATAAGTCGAATACGCCGTCTTTATGTAATAAGATGATGATTTAGTACTTTCTGTCTTGCACGACAGAACGTCAAGCATGGTTTTCTATGGGGACGATTGCGATAGCAGGCAAGTTCAAAACAAGGTTTGCGGTTTTCTTTTGTACTTGTTTTTTTCAATAAACCTTCAAAACGTTCTCAGTAGGTGGTCTACGACCGATCCAGTGAAAATTGAGAGAAATTTGTATCCTAAAAAAATCTCCTCCTGTCACTTTAAAGGTGCGTGTTCCGATCGTCTTTGGGACCCCCCGATTTACCCGGAAGTAGTATTGATTTTAATATCAGATGAAAGGCCGTATTTTTCTCATTGTCGTCCTGACATTTGAGCTCTCAAATCATTTCATTCCCAAGATATAAACAAAAAACTGCCGTTTTAGTGGTTAACCATCAATATTAGCACAGTATTGAATAGGGCTTTGCAACATGCATCATTGCGTCTACCATCAAAACCGCTTGTTTGTTTCCCACAGTACTGATGGGGTGTATGTGCAAGTGCCAGGCTCTCATATCAAGTAGAGAACACAATACACATAAATCAGAACAAGCACCTTTAAATAAGAAAAGCAACACACCTTCTTTTCTTATACTGACCACAATAACATTCAAATCCTCAGAAGCTGCAGGCACTGTGTTATGATATGTGATGCGATCAAGCAAAATGAGTCTAAGTCGGTCATATTCTATTTTTACTTTTCCATGTAACTGTATGCACCATTTAAAAAGCTACATTTTGCTGAAATCACCATTGAAATTGACCAATTAATTCCAAAGATATAATCAGTGAAGGGTGCCCCAAAAAACAATAGGAAACAAAGACCATTTTCTCCTTTTGTTTGGCTATATATTCAAAATCAATTATTTGCGACTAAGACTCATTTGCTTGATCACATCACATATTAAAAACATGTCACTGAAGATTAATTCAGCCTCTAACCAGACATCCTGGAAGCAAAGTCCACTTAATGGTTTTAATTAAAATTTGTCAACCCAATACATTCATATTTTTCATAATTGTACACAAAATTTTAATGCCAGTTATTGATTGAGCAAGTGATGCAATTACTGCCAACAAAACCATATTCCTTCCACCTACCAATTTTCAATTACAGTTTGATATGCATACAATGTCTAACATGCACTTCATGCTTCAAATCCAACTTTATTTTACAAGCCATAAAAATACAAATCACACAGCCTGTGTCAATTAAATTAGTTACTATGTATTCTTGCGATTCCAAACAAATATTGAAAAAATATAATTCATTTTCATTTCATCATTTCACAATACAAAGGACACTTTATTTATTTGGGCAAGGATACTTTCACCCTTTATACAAAATGGTTTCTATTTTTTGAAAATGTTAAATCTCAAAATTGTTTCTATATACTTTAAAGTAATAAGTAAAGTGCAATTTAAAAAGCAATGTGATAATTTAAAAGGGTAATCATTGTTTATCCTAACCAAATACATTAAAGGGGCATTTCGTGATCCACAGCCTCGTCCCCCCGACTTACCTAAAAAATGTTGAGATTTTTTTATATCATCTGAACCGTTAGCCTTAGAAATCCACGTGTGCCCAATCTTACGTGCAAATTCGGTCGCATCTGTAAAAAATTCGCAATTTCATATTTTCTGTCCGTAAACGGACAGAAATTACAGCACAGTAGCCTATGGGACCGTGTGAAACGAACAATTGCTCATAACACAAAACCGCAAGATCGGGATCATCTCAAATTTTGAGAATAAGCTTTTCTCAAGGATATCTAGTGATCAATGAAAAAAACAGAAGGTGCTGAAATCACAAAATGCACCTTTAATAAACAATGCATTATTGATGCACTGTAACTCATCTTTTTGATAGCATATGTATAATGTAAAAAAAAAAAAAAAAAAATTTATTTCATTTCTTCTTTTCACAATACAAAGGACACTTTATTTATTTGGGCAAGGATACTTTCACCCTTTATACAAAATGGTTTCTATTTTTTGAAAATGTTAAATCTCAAAATTGTTTCTATAACTTTAAGGGGTATGGCCCGATTAAGTAGATGAAATTTTCATCTTGATAGGATGGACTTCACCCCAAAACTCCATCTGTAAATTTTCGCGCCAATATTTCAATCCGTTTTGAGGTGATGTGAGACCTAAAAACGTGATTTTGTAAGTCCCATAGAGTGCTGTGCTAAATTAATATGGTCGACCAAGAAGTGGGGGCTATTTTTGGCTCATAACTTCTCAACTAAACATCTTTTACTCTAAGATTTCACAGGGTAAATGAGAAAAAAGTAGCTTTCTTCTGATACCAAAATTGGACCACTTCCGGTAAATGTGGGGGTCCCTTGGGACGAGGCTATTAGCATCGGGCCATGGACCTTTAAATTAGTATGAGTAAAGTGCAATTTAAAAAGCAATGTGATAATTTAAAAGGATAATCATTCTTTATCCTACAAATACATTAACGGGGCACTGGTGATCCACAGCCTCGTCCCCCCGACTTACCTAAAAAATGTTGAGATTTTTATATCATCTGAACCGTTGCCTTGGTAACCACGTGTGCCCAATCTTACGTGCATTTTCGGTCGCATCTGAAGAAATTCGCAATTTCATATTTTCTGTCCGTCCCGGACAGAAATTACAGCACAGTGCCTATGGTACCGTGGGAAATAACAATTGCTCAAACACAAACCAAAGATATGGATCATCTCAAATTTTGAGAATAAGTTTTTCTCAAGGATATCTAGTGATCAATGAAAAAAACAGAAGGTGCTGAAATCACGAATGCACCTTTAATAAACAATGCATTATTGATGCACTGTACTCATCTTTTTTATAGCATACCATATGTTTCCTAATAAATGCCCGTGGGCATTGCCTTTTTCAAAAAGGTAGGGCGTTTATTAAGTCAAAAATGGAAAGTCAAAAATCCGCAAAAAATCCGCTTACACGCGCTTATATTTGCTGATTACCAATACTACAAAAAAAAACCGAACGAGCAGGGGACGCTGTTTTCGCACCTCCCGAGGTCAAGTTCCATACATTACACTTTTACAACTGTGCACAACAGCGTTATGATACGAATTACGACAGTCCCGGCCAGTAAATCATGTGATTTAGGTAAGCTTAACTCATTTTCTTGAATTGTTTTATCCAAATATCGTAGGGGGGGGCGTTTATTAGAGCAGGGGCGTTATTAGGAACAATACGATATGTAAAATACTGTAAATGGAACATGGTTAAAGGTGCTTTTCGTGATCCTAGCACCCAATTTTTTTTGTTTTAGGTTCACTAGATATCGTGAGAAAAGGTTAATTCTAAAATTTCAGGTGATTTGTTATGCCCCATAGGTCATGTGTTGTCCTTTCTTTCCATTTACGGACATAAATACAAAATTATGAATTTCTTCCAGAGTAGATCAATTTTGCACATAAGATTAGGCACACATGCTATACTTGGGCCACGGTTCAGAGATATAAAAATCTCAACTTTTTAGGTAAGTTGGGGGGACGAGGCTTGCATCACAAAATGCCTCTTTAAAGGATGCATATGTTTAACATTAAAGATACTATCAAAGCATATTCCTACTTATCCAAGCAAGATTGTACAACTATAAGTTGAATTGATTGTGGCTGCAAAATAAACTTCAAAAGGATGATCTCAAGCTTTTCAGTTAATAATACTAAATATGGTAACCATGGCCATGTGGGAGAAATTCACGCAGTTTGATCTGCCAATTTTTTCCAGGTTATGCTGCTATACAGGACTAGAAAAATGACAACATTTCCAAGGAACACAATCAAAATTTCCCTCCAAGATAGCAGATTTTGGGACCTTTTTATAAAAATATTCAGCAAAAAGTGGCCCTTTGTAGAATTGGGAGTGCAAATCTAACTATACAATCCTCCACAATGCATAGCCACATTTCCCAAATGATAAAAAATAGTTTTACATCATACTTTTATACTTTCAGTTTGTTTTTTAAAGTAGTATTCTATAAATATTTAAATGCCTGTCAATGCTCAATATCCAATTTTAAAAACATATCAAATTGGTAAACTGCAATGGCATATATGGGGACCATATTGGCGATTTTCCATCCTCCCGTGAGACCCAGGGGAGGACCAGGGAAGTGCCATGGTTAGTAGGCATTCTGCCATTCTACAATATATATACCCAAGTTTGGCTACCAAAGCTCATCTAAAATATATGGTCAAATGTTGACCTTTTTGTGCATTGTTGACCTTTTTTTATGTTTCCCCACCCCCACCACTGTCCGGCCCAAAGGGTGGACCCAGGGGAGGACCCGGGGGATTTACACAGGTGGTAGGTCTTCGCCATCGTACAGGGTTTACTACTATAGCTCACCTTTTATGGCCAAATGTGACCTTTTTGTAATATGTAAGAGGTGTAACTGGTGGGGAGGAAGCAGTTATTGTAGAGCTCCAAGAGTTGTAAACAGAATTTGTATTAAAACAGTTTCCTATTCACAAGCATTTCCATATAAACTAACATAAATCTTATTTGGCTAATCAATCTATTTTTCACCTATTGAAACATACATATTTTGACCACCCTGTATTTTTACTATGTGGACATTGGTGAATAGTTCAAACTTAATAACATCAGATTCAAGATGGTTTATTTCATACAGCCAATCCATTGCAATCAGACATGATGAAATACACAATATGGTATGCAATTTTTATAGGGTAATGTATGGTCAAACTGAGAAAACAACTAATAATTGCAGAGTTGGGTTGAATAGAATAGGAGAACGGTTTGCACTTTGATAATAATGAATGACACCGCTAAGTGGGAGGATGAAAGGAACATATAACCACTGAATTACGATATTTTTTAAACCGGGAGTGGAATATGGGATATATGAGATTTAAAAAAATTATTTCTATTCAATACATAGAGAAGGTAATATATTGATTATATTTTTGATTATATGTTAAAACTACAGTTAAATACAAAAGCTTAAGATCAATAAATTTCAATGCAGAAGATTTAAACGCAATCAAAATAAAGACTTAATTAAAATTATGGGGAAGGTGTGGAGGCTGTATGGAGAGAAACCAAATAAACTATAAAGAGCTTTTTATGGGCAATAAGAAATAAACTATAGAATTGGGAAAAATACGGGTACAAACAAAGACAAGATGAAGGACGAGGAAGAGCAAGTCGAACAGGAAAATATGGCTTGAGAAGAAGAAATGGAATCGTTATTAATGAGGGAAGGGGAGAGCTGAAGCAAGGATATTAAGACACACACTGGTAGCAATTGGCTTGGTAAGGGAGGTAAAATAAGATACAAAACCTAAGGAGATCAATCACGCTACGCTTTGCTTATGGTTCTCGCTGGGTTGATGGGAGCGGCCATGTTGCCAACAAATTAAAGCGGTGTGCGATGGAATGTTAGAATTGTAGCGGATTATATATTGTGTTTCACAAAATGTCACTGTATTATAGTTTTTTAAAAAAAAAGCGGGACTAAATGTCAACGAAACGCTATTCAGCATGAATGCCTGAGTAGAGCCATTAATTTAGAGTCCCTCAATGCCACAGCTATACATCACTTGAAATTCCCCGCATGCCAATTGCGTTACCTTGGAATGAGACTATTTTGCTATCTGGCCAGCTAAACATGGATGTGGATCAGGTGGGATTTCAATGGGTCTATTATTAATTGGGATACTGTGGTGAAATCTTACATCCGAAGTGAGGAAGTTATTTGTATTGAGGTTTAATCTGTGAAGTAGTTATTCTTTATTGGAATATAATCACGGCAGATGTGCGTCGATTCACAAACCTATTAGACTGTTAGATACTCAAAAGTATTACTGGGTTTACAATCATCATTGACAAACTATAGTCCATGACGTAGCAAATGGCCGCGAGATGGCTGAAATGTCACTATGGCCGTGAGATTATTGGCAACACGGATGCGCCCATCATTTCTCAATTTCATTTTTGTCTTCTAATTAGCTAATTAATTTTTAACATTGTTTTATCTCATCACTATTGAGAATCGTTTCAACTATTTATCACATATTAAAAATTAGCCTGTTTGTCCCTTTAGGAGTTAATTATTTGCATATTCGGAATGAGTTGTTTTTTCAAAGTATGTTTAAAGCTGTATAAGATTCAGAATTTACATGAAGACCATGATTTAATGGAGTTACAGACCAGCTTGAGTGGACATAGGAATAACAAAATTTGTGATCATTCATGGTATACCATATAATGGATAGACTGTTCTTAGTGAAGAGTTAGAAAAGGCGTAGTAGGGAGAAGATTGATGATTCCCTAACATGCCAAGATGTGGAATTGAAGAAAGTTCAATGTCAACCACCTTAGAGTTTTTTAAGTTCATAGAATATAGATTTTAGTGTGGTCTTGGTATTTGAGAACATAGCATATACAAGAGCTCTTTTCAAAATGTTTTGAAATTCCTTACCATGTCAAATGACATAATGTTTGACTCACCTTGTAACTGTTAAGGATAACCAGGATACGTGAAAATATATATATTTTTTTATTTTACACCCTGTATAATTTTTGTATACCCTGTATTTGGCCATATTCTGCTATTGGCATCAGTAATTTAGTAATTGTAATTTTAATTTGAACTTTATTTCCCATCTTAAGCACAAAAGCATAATACAATATTACTTATAACAAAATCTGGAGGAGGCGTCAACAAGGCCATACAGCAGAAGTGGACGTCCCATAACCTAAAACATACTATTAAATGTACATGTCAACCAACAATACTTGTATTCAATATTATTTTAAGGTCCTGGCCTGATCGCCTAATAGCCTCGTCCCAAGGACCCCAGATTTAACACGAAGTGGTCAAAATTTGATATCAGAAGAAAATCTACTATTTTCTCATTTACCTGTGAATTTTAGTCTAAAAGGATTTTTGGTTTTGTTAATTATAAACAAAAAGTGCCCCATTTTGGTCGACCAATATTAGTTTTAACGAACTCTATGGTGCTTACAAATCATGTTTTTAGCCCTCATATCAAAACGGATGAATATCGCCGCGAAACTTTACAGATAGGTTTTGGGGTGAAGTCCCATTCATCAAGATGAAAACATCATATTCCTTAATTGGGCCATCCCCCTTTAAATTAATGGCAAATGGGGTTATGATAAAATTATGGAGATTTCCAAAAATTTATACTTTTTATGAACTTAAAATGTTTCCATTAAAAGCTGTTTTGAAGTGAACCAATTGATGATTTTTCTTATTTTTTACTTTCTATGAGGGAATTTATGATGCAAGTACATACT
>JAMKCH010056466.1:0-29481 GCA_023653785.1 Ophioderma brevispina
ACTTATGTGCTTAATGTATACAGAATTACCCGTGTCGATAGGTTAATAATGTACCTTTTTGAAGATCAAACTGTACAGGTCAATAGCACACAATATCATGCTTCCAAATCTAGGATATTTGCTGGGCGAAGAGCTTTTTTTGAACTCAGTTGGACAGCTTTTCGACGTTATCATGGTTTCTGGTATGTAATGTATGGGCTCCAGTGGCTAGCACCTAAAGTAGAGTATGCTAAGGCCTGAAGATGAGTTTGTGCATCATGAATAGCCCGTGAAGAAGGTTTTGAAGGTTAAATTCAATTTGTGTCTCCTGGGCCCTGGGTTATTTTGCCTTTGAGTGGCTGTGACTTCATGTTTAATCATCTCTCATTATCTAGATGATGTACCTATGACGTCACTGTTGACTTACATGACTCCCTCTGTTGTTTTCTGGCAGGCACATATTACAGTATTTTCTGTGACAGACCACATAAAATCTGGTTATAATTACTTGGGCAGAATCTTTCCGATCTAAATTGGTCACAAAATGCCGCTGGAGCATTAGCTTATTATCTTGATAAGAAAGTTAGTATATTTAATTCGAAACAAAGTTACAGCAAAAACCGAACATTTCACCATCAAAGTATGGTTCTTTTGCCTGCCAGTTTCTCTCTTACACCAACAGGGGGCGCATAAACATAAACAAATGTCACCTCATCTATAGGATATCAAATCTCTGTGGGGTAATTTTCAGATACCTGGAGACTAATATATCAAAATTTGATTTTTTGATGACATTGGCTTCATTTGCATTGATTCAACATGGACAAATACTATATACTATACTATAAAATATATGCAATGCGATCAAGACACAATCAAAACTTGTCATAACAAATACTCCTGTTGTTGAACCATTTTACAATATCTTAATGCCACCACAAATCCTATTATTGAAAGCAGATTACTAACATGGTACCAGATGTTTATTGAGCAATCCCACAATACCTAGGTTTTGGGGAAAATTTCACCCAAAAGTCATGTGATCCCTACAAACACACAAAAACCATGACTTTAACATTCCCTTAGCCCCAAAGCTTAGTACTTGGGTATTTAGCATGGTCATGAATGTCCTTGTAGATCTGAACTTCTCGACCACTTTTTTATCCCCAAGTACTGACATGTGTTTTGTACAGTAGCAATATAGGCACATTGTAATGCATTATGGATTGGTTCAAATCACCCTCTGCATGGGACTATCTATAATTAACCCGGAGCTAGCAGACTTGTAACACATCTCAATACAAAAGGTTTAGTGATTAATATGTTACAGACACAGGACCTCTGAACATGAATTCTTAAGTGCAGCCAATAGTGCCTTAAGGAGAGGGGCCAAGACAAAATTTGTACAGGGGTCAAATTTTAAATTGATCCAATCATGTTGAAAAGTATACCATGTTATTTGTCTAACCACAAGATTCAGGAAAGGTATAGTTTGTACTATCTACCACGTAAAGTTTAAGAGTTATAGGCTTAAAAAACAGCAGAATCATAAAAAGGGTCAATTTCAGTTGTACAGGGGTCAAATTTTTAAAGTTGCTCCGATTTAGAAAAAAAATGGTGCAAATTATTGATGGAGTTCATAGGATAAAATAAGGACTATTTTGCCTGTCTAAAATACTTAAGTTACCGATGTAGGGGGGGGCACAGAAGGTCAACTACCATTGCATTCAAGGGGGCTTGACCTTGTGTCCCCCTACTTTCTTAAGCAAGCATTTGAGACACTCAAACATTCCTTATTTTGATCCTCTGAGCTCCACCAATAATTTGCACATTTTATCCAAATCGGACAACGTAAAAATGTAAAAATTTGACCCTTTACAAACGTTGTCTTGACCCTCTCCTTAAAGGGGGTTGTTCCGATTTATGTGTATTGGGTTATCCTATGATATGAGAGCTGGCACTTGCACATACACCCCATAAAGTACCGTGGGAAACAAACTTGCGGTTTTGATGGCTAGATGCCAATAATGCATGTTTGCAAAGCCCCTATTCAATACTGTGCTAATAAAAGTTGTACCACTAAAACGGCAGTTTTTTGTTTATATATTGGGAATTGAAATGGATTCGATTGGGATCAAATTTCCGGACGACAATGAGAAAAATACGGCTTCATCTGATATCAAAATCAATACTACTTCCGGGTTAAATCAGGGCGGTCCCAAATACGATCCAAAGCTGATCGGACACGCCCTTTAAGGCACATTTGTGACACTTAAGAATGAGGTTAAGGGGTCATGTCAGTCTGTCTACCATATTAATCACTCAACCTTTTGTACTGGGATGTGGTACAAATGTGTGCTAGCCTGGGGTAATTACCAATGATGTTAAGTTAGATGATAAATCTCACCTTCCCATAATCCATATTAACTTATAGGTTAAATAGAAAACATTTTATTACAAGAAATTTGTGTTCAAAAAAAAAAAAAAAAAACATGCACAGACATAAATAAGCAATAACGGCTTAACACACATCAACCAAGTTATTAGAGACTTTAACATGTTTGAAGAGTCCCAGAAATAAAGACAATCATTAAAAATAATTACCTATATAACATTATGTGTTTGACCAGACAAAAATGTAACATCGGACAATGAGATCATAAATGCCTATAGCATCAGAATTGGTGCAGATGAAACCTTCATCATATTCATTTTTTTTTTTTCAACTGAGAAACCTTATTTAACCTTTTCATCCTGTATCTTCATCCATGCACACACCACATGAGTCACCCACCATTCAACGTTCCATCCTCATTACAAAACATGTCATCAAGTGTGAAATTTTGACCTTCAGATTGAGTCAAAAACACGACCCTGATTACAAACGCACTCAATCTCAATTCAGGGTGACCTTCAAAAAAGACTGCAGTTGGGTTAAAGCATTCCTCATGAATACAGAATAAAAATTTTTTTTTTTTTTTTTGTTTTTTTTTTTTGTTTTTTTTTTTTTTTTTTACAGGCAAAATCTGAATACTTGGTATTAAGTTTTTTTATCTCTTTCCAAAATCTAAAATTTTAGACCATTTGGAAACCATCTTAATAACCACTGACCTAAGACTAGCATGTCTTACTTATTTGAATGCATGTTTCACTTCTCTAAAATGTAACTGATTGAAATTACCTCCCCAAAAGAGTTACAGTCTTGTAAACCACTCCAAATGGTGTGTTTTGATTTAAAAAGAGCAGCTTTCCACTCACAAAGAGTGACATTCACTCCAAAAAAGAGTGGATCTCCACTCATTTTCGTGTTATCCCTTCGTTTAAAAAACTCCTCAAAAGTGTTTGTCCTTTGTTACCTCCTCAACGAGTGGAAACCGGAGTGAGTGAAATATGTCACATCGGTTACATTTAGAGAGCATGCTATCCAATAGGTTGTGGAAACACAAGTCATTTTGAAAATTTTTTGAAATATATGAAAACAATCAGGGCATCTTCGGGATGTCACACACGCGACCACACTTCCTTTGCCCACATGACAAAACAACCAAGCTAGCAAAATTGGAAACATTTCTTGGTTAGGTTTGGACAAAATCTACCAAAAATAATTGTTCCACTTTTGCCTAGATTCTTGTTTTTGTCATGGAGGCAAATAAAGTTTGGCCCGTGTGTGACCTCCCAGAACTTCCCATCACTGAAAACAATGATCTTGCACCATGACAATAATTGCAAAATATTGATTAAATATGCATTTAATATTGTTGTTCTGGCAAGGTTATGTAATTTGTAAGGTGTGCTATAACAAGAAAACCTTACAATAGTCAAAATTGATGAAAGAATAATTTGTTCTGGATACCATCACTCCAGAGGGTTATTTTACTCACAATCGAACCAGTGACATTTTACTAATATTTAGGAATAAACTGGACATTGCAAGTGATGATAAAATTCAATACCTGCATAAAAAAAATATCTCAAAGAAATAGCACTTTGTCATTTTCGATTTTTTTTTCAGGGAAGAAGTGAAAGGATAAATAAATAAAACCTTCAAGCTTAGAATAGCATCCTGGAAGAAATTACAATCAACAACAAATACATTCACATTTTGACCACATACCCCCAACAGTGGCGGTCCCCAAATTTTTTTTTCTGCCACACCCCCCCGGCTGAAAGAAAAATAAGGGATTTTTGGGCAAATTCGCGCAATTTTTGGGCCACAATGGTTAGTTAAATCCTCCAAATATTTGATACTTTCCCCCCAAAGTTCAACTTTTCCCCCACCCAGAATTTCACTTTTCCCCCCCGTTTGCCCCCATAAAAAAAGGTCTGCGCGGCCGCCACTGACAAACCAAGACCAAAGAATTATGCTTAACTTTATTCAAACCTCTTCAGGAAAGTCATTCTTAAAAGGTCTTTCTTGCTTTCATTGTAGCTCTTGTCATGAAGAGTCATTTACATTTTGTGCTAAACCTTGATATCATCATGTGGTTAAGTGTTATTATTACCTACCCCATTAAATCCACACAATCCACTCATATAATCCCATCCAAATGCCCCATGTCCACTGTGAGGTGGGCATACATACATACCCTTGAAAGTTCACTTTGCTGCTCGACCATTCTAGAAAAGGATGCAAGCAAGCAAGCACGGTAGAAAGCAGACTAACAATCATGCTTGACACTCAGTTGCGAACACCAGAGGGCACTCTACCCGTTTCCAAGTGCGTCATACTTTGGTACTGCACCGCGATTAATAGCGGTGTGGCAATGCCCCGGATCAGAGAGGGGTTTTTTATTCTGGGTACCAAACCTATTTACACCGATCTGAATCACTTACTTGGTGAGTAAGCCTTGAAGAGCAAAGACGCTTATCGTGATTATTTTCTTATTAAATCCTCTGTTGGTGCCCCTAATTTTCTAAAAATGCATTTGAGTTCTAAGGAAGCTAAAGTAAATTAGGATGCAAAAGGTTGCCATCACAGATCTCATTTTAAATGCTACTCTCATTTAATCGTAAAACTAGAGAGGAAAGTGATTCTTGAAATCAATGCCTGCATCCAAATATTGCACATAAAATGGCAGACCTTATTCTCGACCTAATCTTAATGTAGGAAAGAGATCCATCTAACAGTCCTGCACACTGCAATGTCGAAAGGAATAACTACTTTTAAATTTATGGATCTGCTGTGGCAGTTTCTATATTTGTAAATGTACATTTGATGAAGGTACAAAAAAAATGACAATATAAAAAGTACAGATGACTATTATGTGTTCGTGATATTCTAATTTGAGGCGTCAAAATAAAATATATGACCAAACATTAAAAAAGGTTGATTTGCTATTTTAGAAGCATTAGTTCAAAATTATATTGCAGAAGGCAGCCATTATATTTTGGCCCTTATCTCAAATAAGATAGGCACTACTGCTAATAGCAAGTTAAACAATCCCAAATTGAATCTGTTACATGCATCTTATGTGATATTACTTTTGTAATACCCCCAAATAGGGGGTTCACCATTGCTATCTCTGCTGATAAGCAAATTTGTAATACATCATACAAGGTTAGAAAAAACACCCAAATCGGCGGTTCAATTGCTTATCTACTGCTGATAAGCAATATCTCAATATGTAGGTTACATTGCGTACCTACTGCGGATAGCAAATTTCCCAAATAGGGGTAGGTGCACATTGCTATTTACTGATGATAGCAATATCTCAAATAGTAGGGTTCACATTGTATCGACTGCTGATAGCCAATATCTCAAATAAGGTAGGTTTACATTGGTATCTATGTGGATAAGCAATATCTCAAATACGTAGGTTCACATTGCTTAGATAATGATGATAGCCATATCTCAAAATAGGGTAGGTTTCAAAGTTGCCTATTCTACTGCTGATAGCAAGACCTCAAATAGGAGGATTACTATTTTGCTATCTACTGCTGATTAGCAATTAATCTCAGGTTAGGTTCACATTGTTATTACGGTGATGATAGCAATATCTCAAAATAGGAGGTTCACCATTGTTTATCTACTGCTGATAAGCAATAATCTCAAAATAGGTAGGTTCCACATGCTATCTACTGCTGATAGCAATTATCTAAATAGGGGTAGGTTCCCATGGCATTCTATGCTGATAGCAATATCTCAAATAGGTAAGTTCACATTGCTATACTGCTGATAGCCAATATTCTCAAAATAGGTACTGTATCACATTGCTATCTACTGGCTGAGAGCATATCTCCAAATAGGTAGGTTACATTTGTTATCTATGCTATAAAAGCAAATATCAAAATTAGGTTCACATTTGTGATCTACTGCGGATAGAAATAATATCTCCAATAGGTGGTCTACCACATTGTATTCTCTACTGCTGCTAACCATATATCTCAAAATAGGTAGGTTAACATTTGCTATTACTGCATGAAAGCAATATCTCAAATAGTAGGTTAACATTGTTATTCTTCTATAGCATTATCTCCAAATAGTAGGTTCACATTGTTATTTACTGCGGATAGCAATATCTCAGGTAGGTTCACATTGTTATATACTCGCTGTAGCAAATATTCTCAAATAGGTAGGTTCACATGTTATCTACTGCTGATCGCATATCTCAAATAGGAGGTTCGCATTGTTTATACTGCTGATAGCAAGATTCTAAGGTTAGGTTAACATTGTTAATTACTGCTGATAGCAATTATCTCCAAAATAGTAGGTTCACAGTGCTTATCTACTGCTGATAGCAATATCTCAAATAGGTAGGTTCACAGTGATATCTACTGCTAGACAGGCAATATCTCAAATAGGTAGGTCACATGTGTTAATCTACTTGCTGATAGGCATATCATCAAATAGGGAGGTTCACTTGTGACTTATGCTGGATAAGCAATATCAAAAATAGGTAGGGTCACATTGTATCTACTGCTGATAGCCAATCTAAAATATAGGTTAGGGGTCATTTATTGCGTATTACTACTTGCTGATAAGCAATATCTCAAATAGGTAGGTTTCGCCATTGTTATCTACTGTGATAAGCTTGAATTCTCAGGTGGTTCACATGTGATCTATGCTGATAGGCAATATCTCAAATAGGTAGGTTTTCAACCGTATTGATTATCTACTGCTGAAAGCAAATATCTCAAATTAGGGTAGGTTCACATTGTAGTCTACTGCTGATAGCAAATCGCAAAATAGGGTAGGTTTCACACTTGTGATCTACTGCTGATAGGCCAATATCTCAAATAGGTTAGGTCAAATTGTTATCTACTGGATTGATTAGCAATATCTAAAATAGGTAGGTTCATATTTATCTACTGCTGATAGGCAAGATCCAAATAGTAGGTTCACATTTTAAATATACTGGCGATAGCACAATATTTCTCCAAATAGGTAGGTTTCCATTGTTATATCTGCTGAATAGCAATATCTCAGGTAGGTTCACATTTGTTATTATGCTGATAGCAATATTCCTTCAATAGGTAGGTTCCACCTTGTTTCTACTGCTGATAGCAATAGTCTCAAAATAGGTAAGTTCACATTGCTATACTGCTGATAGCAATATTATCAAATAGGTAGGTTTCACATTTGCTATCTACTGCTGATAAGGCAATATCTTCAAAATAGGTAGGTTCACATTGTTATCTACTTCTGATAAGCAAAAATCTCAAAAGTTCACATGTGTATTTACTGCCGATAGCAATTTCTTAAACATAGGTAGGTTACCATGTTCTCTATTGTGATAACACATATTCTCAAATAGGTTAGGTTCACATTGCTTATCTGCTGATAGCAACTCTCAAATAGGTAGGTTCACATTTTATCTACTGCGGATAGCAAATCTCAAAAGGTAGGTTCCCCCACATTGTCTCTACTGATATAGCCATTAGCTGGTAGGGTCACATTCGGATCTACTGCTGAAGCAATTTATCTCAAAATAGTAGGTTTAAAGTTTATCTACGGGCTGATAGCAATATCTCAATAGGAGGTTCGATTGTATCTACTGCTCTGATTAGCAACTTTTATCTCCAGGTAGGTTCACATTGTTATCTATGCTGATAGCAATATCTAAATAGTAGGTTTCATATGATATAATGCTGATAGCAATCTCTCTCAAATAGGTAGGTTGACATTGCTATCTACCGGCTTGTAGGCTATCTCAAATAGGTAGGTGGTTTCACATGTGCATCTACTGCACTGAAGGGAGCAATATCTCAAATAGGTAGGTTCACATGCTCTCTACTGCTGATAGCAAAACTTCAAATAAGGTAGATTAACATTGCTATGCTACGCTGATAGAATATCTCAAATACCGTAGGTTTCACATTGCTATATTCCTAACTGATAGGGCAATATCTCAAAATAGGTAGGTTCATATTGCTCTCTACTGCTGATAGCACTTACTTCAAATAGGTCGGATCGCAATCTCTCTACTGTCGATAGCAATATAGGTAGGTTCCACATTGCTATCTACTGTGATAGCAAATGATCTCAATAGGGTAGGTTCACTTGTTATCTACTGCTGATACGCTAATATCTCAGGTTAGGTTCAAATTGTATCTACCTGCTGATAGCAATATCTTCAAATAGGTAGGTTCCACCCTTGATATCTACTGAGACAGGCAATTATCTCAAAAAGAGGTGGTTCACATTGATATCTATGCTGATAGAAATTATTCAAATAGGAGGGTTCACATTGTTTATCACTGCTGATTTAGGCAATATCTCAAATTAGGTAGGTTCACATTGTTACTTCTACTGCTGTATTGCAATATCTAAAAAAATTAGGTAGGTTAATATTGTTATCTAATGCTGATAGCAATACTGAAAATCGGTAGGTTGACATGCTATCTATGCTGATGCAATTATCTCAAATAGGTAGTAGGTTCACACATTGCATCACTGCTGATAGCAAATCTCAAATAGGTAGGTTCCCCATTGGCTCTCTACTGCTGATCGCCAATACTTCAAAATAGGTATGATTTCACTGCTTCTTAACTGTGATAGCAATATCTCAAATACGTCAGGTTCACATTGCTATAATACTACGATAGCAATATCTCAAATAGGTAGGTTTCAATGTGCTCTCTACTGCTGGTAGCAATTCCGCAAATGGGAGGAGGAGCACATTGCTATTACGGCTGATAGCAATATAGGTAGGTACATCTGCTTTATACTGCTGATAGCAATATCTCAAAGGTAGTTCAACATAGTTATCTTACTGCTGAAAGCAATATCTCAAATAGGTAGGTTTAAGCTATTCTACTGCTGATAGCAATATCTTCAAATAGGGTAGGTTCCACATGCTATCTATGCTGATAGCAATATCTCATATAGGTAGGTTACATGTATCTACTGCTGATAAGCAATATCTCAAAATAGGTAGGTGCGCATTGCTTCTACTGTGGATGCAAATTATCTCAAATAGGTTTAGGTTCACATTGCTATCTATCTCTGCTGATAGCAAGATCTAACTATAGGTGGGTTTCACATTTTGCTAAATTTTATGCTGTGATAGCCATATTCAATCGGAGGTTACATTGCTATCTACGTGCTGATAGCACTAATCTCAAATAGGTAAGTTCACATGCACTGTGAAGCAATATCTCAAATAGGTAGGTTCAACATGCTATTTTACTGCTAGTGCATATCTAAAAATAGGTAGGTTCACATGTGTTAGCTACTGCTGATAGCACAATATTCAAATAGGTTCACATTGTTATCTACTGCCGATACGAAATATCTCAAAGGTTTAGGTTACATTGTTATATACTTGCTGATAACAATATCTCAATAGGTAGTTCACATTGCTTATACGCGATGATTAAAGGCAATATTCAAATGGTAGGTTACAACACTTTTATTATGCGATAGCCATATCTCAAATAGGTAGTAGGTTCACATTGTTATCTATGGCTGATAAGCCAATTATCCAGGTCGGTTCCACATTTAATCTACTGCTGATAGCCAATATCTCACAATAGGTAGAGTTTCACCATTGTTATCCTTAATTGATGTAGCAAATTATCTTCAAAAGAGGGAGGGGTAGAATTGGGATAGAAGGAGGCGCAGAAATGATAATAAGGTAGTTAAACGGGTGATATAATGCTGATAGCAATATTCATGAAAAAAATATGTAGTTTAAAGCATGTTATTATGATGATAGCAAAGATATAAAAAGGTAAGGTTTCACATTGATACTGACTTTTGATGACAGCAATTTATCCAACTAGAGTTCACATTGATATCTCCTTGCTGATAGCAAATATCTCAAAATAGGTAGGTTTCATCATTGTTTATCTCTGGCTGATGCAATATCTTCAAATAGGTTAGGTTCATATTGTATCTACTGCTGATAGCAAATATCTCAAATAGGTAGGTTCGCATTGTTATATACGGTGCATAGAATATCTTCAGGTAGGTTCACATGTTATTCTTACTGCTGATTAGAATATTAAATAGGTAGGGGTCACCATTGATATCTACCTGCTGGACAGCAATATCTCAACTAGGTAGGTTCACATTGATATCTACTGCTTTGAGAACGCAATATTACTTCAAAAAATAGGTAGGTTAACCATTGTTTATCTTACTGCTGATAGCAATATCCAAATAGGTAGGTTACACATTGTTAATTACGGCTGATAGCAATATCTAAATAGGTTAGGTTCAATTGTTATCTACTGCTGATAGCAATATCTCAAATAGGTAGGGTTGACATTGCTATCTACTGATGATAGAATATCTAAAATAGGTAGGTTCACATTGCTATCGTACTGTGATAGCATATCTCAAAATAGGTAGGTTTCACATCATTGCCTCTACTGATGATAGCATACTTCAAATAGGTAGATTCACATTGCTATCTACGATGTGATAAGCAAATACTCAAAAAACGTAGGTTCATATTGCATATACTTTTACTGAATAGCCAATATCCAAATAGGTAGGTTAATAATGGGCTCTTACTGCTGATAGCAAATACCTCAAATAGGTAGGTCACATTGCTATATACTGCTGATAGCAAATATAGGTAGGTTCACATTGCTATCTACTGCTGATTCCATATCTCAAATTAGGTAGTTTCAAATCTGTTATCTCTGCTGATAAGAAATATCTAGGTAGGTTCACATTGTATCTACTGATGATAGGCCCAAAATCTCAAATAGCGTAGGTCCACATTGTATCTACTGCTGACCCAGGCAAATATCTCTCAAATAGGTTAGGTTCACAGTGCTATATACTGCTGATAGCAATATCTTCAATAGTAGGTTCAAATTGTTATCTTGAAATGTGATAGCACACTCTCAAATAGGTAGGTTTCAAACATTGCTTTTATCTACTTGCTGATAGAATATCTAAAATAGGTTAGGTTTCATATTGTGATCTATGGCTGATTAGCATATTCTTTCAAATACGGAGGTTGACATTGCTATTTACTGCTGATTTAGCAATATCTCAAATAGGTAGGTTACACATTGCATATGACTTCTGATAGCCATATCTCAACATAGGTAAGGTTTCACTTGCTCTTCTGAATGTGATACGCATACTTTCAAATAGGTTAAGATTCAAAATCTGCTATTCATGTGGAATAGCCAATATCTTCATTACGAGGTGCACATGCTTATCTTAATACTGATAGCAAGATCTCAAATAGGTAGGTTTCATAGTGCTCTCTACGGCTGATAGCAATACCTTCAAATAGGTAGGACTCCACATTGCTATTACTTGGCTGATACGCAATATAGGTAGGGGTTCACATTGTCTATCTACTGCTGATAGAAATCTCAAAATCGGTAGTTTCACATTTATCACTGCTGATAGCAATATCTCAAAATAGGTAGGTTCCAACATTGCTATATACGTGCTGGATTAGCCAATATCTTCAAGGGTAGGTGGCACAATTGCTAATAATGCCTGATAGCAATATCTCATATAGGATGGTTCACCATTGTTATTCTATGGCTGATACGCAATATCTCAATAGGTAGTGTCTTTAACATTCTATCTAAATGATGATAGCAATTATCTCAAATAGGTAGGGGTTCACAATTGTTATTCTTATGCGGATAGGCAATTCTCATATAGGTAGGTTCAAATTGTTATTTTGATTAGCAATTATCTCAAATAGGTTAACATTGTTATCTAATGCCACTACAAATATCTCAAATAGGTAGGTTCACATTGTAATCTACTGCGATAACCAATATCTCAAATAGGTAGGTTCACATTGGGATATACGATGATTAACAATATCTCAATAGGTAGGTTCAACATTGATTTACTGCTGATAGCTTATCTCCCAAATAGGTAGGTTCATATTGTTATCTACTTGATGATAGCAATATCTCAAAAATAGGTTTTTGCACAATTGCATTACTGCACACCATTTACGTGTCGGCTTGACACACAGCGCCGCCCATTGTTGAACATTGGCAAACCTTGGCAAATCTTCACTTGGCCCATAGGGAGTTGTTATCAACCACATCATTTTATACGGCCTGATGCTGCTGAAAGTACGGCGGTCAGGTAAGTACGTATATCCCGTTTCTAAAATGCGACAAAAGGCGTAAATGAAACCAGCGTTTGAAAATTCTCAAGACTCTGAAATTACATACCGAAAGGCATTGTGGGAAAGGGATGCGGCCTGTAACGATTGCGTTGCCACGGTGCAGTGTTTGTGAGCACCAAAGTACCCGACACAAAGTTCAATTTTTCTGTTAGGTCTAGAGGCTCAGACCTTATAATTACGATACATAGCCTATTGGAAAACAAAACATGCCACACACCAGGCTACAAAAACTAGTGGAAATTGGTCTTTTTTGTCAGGAAACCATTTCTAAACATTCAGATCGACCCACCTGATTTATTGATTCGCGGATATCAGGTTACGCGAAAAACAGTTTCTTCATTCCTGTTCAAGGCTAAAGTTTAGGAGCCTTTTAACACAGGCATTGCCTGTAGGGAGGCAAAAGAGTAGTGCATGTTCTAAGGAATAGCGGCAAAAAACAACAAAACAATTAGAGATGCGGGGAAATGGAATAGGTTGGAGCTGTGTGCAAGCAGTACAGATGCTATGTGGGAGCCGAGGAATGGTGGTACTGCTGATAGCAATATCTCAAATAAGGTTAGGTTCACATTGTATATGTGATAGCTAATATTTCACATAGGTAGGTTCACCATTGTTATCTACTGCTGATAGCACTATCTCAGGTAGGTTTCACATTGTTATCTATGCTGATAAGGGCAAATACTCAAATAGGGAGGTTGCACATGGTTATTCTATGTGATAGCAATATCTCAAAATAGGTAGGTTTACATGCTAACAAATGCGTGATAGCAAATATCAATATAAAACAAAGAATTCCCACGGTGGCTACATTAAAAGGCTGGGATCAGATTTCCGAGGGAGGCGGCCCTGGCAATTATTTTCAAACCAATTCGTTTTGTGTTTGCAGTATAAAAAATGCTGTCCGTATCGTTAATCACTGTTTGTGAAATGGCTAAGGCTCAAAATCAAAGGACTTCATTACAGAAAAAATCGCAAATTATTAAAATAATAAACCATCTGATGTCTCCAAATTTGAAATGAAGCCTTTTAGGTACTTATCGTTAGTTCCAGTTGACTATTTTTTGAATAAATACACACAAAAAATTGTATTTCAAAATCTCTGGGTCCTTGCCTTAAGATGGTTCCAACTGTGGTTCAATCAAATTTATTACATTAAATATTTGCAATGAGATCATAATATTCATAACTGTCCAAAAGGATATCAGCACATGACCTCTATCCTCTTTTTTTAATGATAAAAACTTGAAATATCTAAAAGAAAAATGGCTCAAATTGCATCTTGACTATTAATAGCAATTCAATAGTTGAACGTTGGTTTTTGGTAAATCAAGTAAATCAAGTTTATGAAGTCATTACATTTTATGGAGCTAAAACCTCCTATACCAGGACAATGAAACATGGAAAAAGTGAGTTGACAATCTCCCTGAAACCCATCAAATAAAATATTGCATAATCTATGTACCTATTTTTGAAACCTACTTTCGAAAGTAAAAACAGGGTGACGCTTACCAGGATAACAAATAGAAACTCACATGCATACTCATGCATTTTAAAATCTTGCCTACGCAACTCTCGTTCTCTGTTGTACAAGAATTGCAGTCGACTAACTTCATACTTCTTGATACATGATGTCACGTTTGACAACATTTTACTGTCTGAAACTCCACTCCAAATTGACCCCCTCTCTCCCTGAAGTCAGTCATGGCTCCAGAAGAAAAGGGACGCTAACACTAGCTGTGCAATCTTAACACATAAGGGTCTTGCATTCAACTCCCTACTTTGAGGCTAGATTCACCCTGGGGTTGTTCCAAGATAATGTCTTAGTGCTATGTGTTGGTGATCTTGTCTGCGATTTGTCCTTGATGTTTCTCAGAAATGAAGGCTTTTCAATTATCTATAAACGTGCTGATCACCTGTTTATCTGTTGTTTTCTTCTCCCTTCGGACTAGATTATCTTCCATGGCGGTTAGTTGCGAGTTGAAAACACTCGCTTTTGTTCATATACTCTGGTCAAAAATCTTACACACTTGCAGTTAGTACAATAAACTAAAAAAAGAAACTATAAAATAACCGGATATGCCTGACGACTCCCAGCAATTCACATGCTGTGACCTTTGCATTACAACTTTTAAAATGACTAGGACAAATAATAATATGCATGCCGAGATGGCAATGAGGCGCTTGCTGAATAGGTTAACAAACCTCAGCTAACCATTTTTGTATATTTAGGTTTTCCATAACGCCAAATACAAAAAAATATTTTATCTCAGAAAGAAATGTGAAAAAGGCAATGCAAAATCCATTTTTTTTAAACGCTAATCAAATGCTTTTTTAATTGTATTTTTGGTTTTTTTGCCCACTTTTTCTTTTTTTTCTGAAATTAGAAAAAAAAAAATCAATGAGAAAAGCAAAAATAAAAATAATGCGCTAAAAATCCAACATTTAAATTTTGCGACGTGGTCTTCTAAGACAAACTTTTTTTTTGCCTAATCAGTATCGCCTTTCTTTTCTATTTTATAACATGTTTGATGTAATTTTGGGAGACAACGACCTTTACATCACATACTGAAATTCTTTACCTACCCCCAAATCCGATTGAAATTTTGTCCTGTTGCTTATATGACTCTTCCAAGTGGTGTTTCGGCGGGGTCTTCTTACATACACTAACCGTTATGGTCCTACTACACCTACTCATGCTACGTGGGATACAGGTAGAAATTTAAATTTTATAACCACAGCATGTTTCTAGATAATAGGATGATTAGAAATTCACTGAGACTTGTTTTTTTCCTTGCTGTACCAACACAGCTATGAATAATACAAGTTTATTGCAATCATCCATCAATCATGGAAGGATTAGTGTTAAAAACAAACACATGATCATTCATTAGTAATTAAAATCTTAACTCATTACCCAAAACATCATGACAGCATGGTGTAAGTAACAAAGTAACAAACGAGGCGCTTGTAATATGATCAGAGATTTGACTAGTTTGGATAACCTGGCCTTTGGAAACCGTGGAAACTGACTGTGCTCTTGCATGCAGATGCTATAAAGGTGATTTTCTGAACAGGTATGCTTGTTTGAAGACTGTGCTCTTTAAGCACTGTACTTTATTGGAGGGGGGTAGGATATGCCATCCTAACAGTAACAGTGAATCCAAATTGACAACAACATCCAGCGCGACTCGAGTGCTAGTCTTTTCAAAGACTTAACGGTAAGAGGGCATTATTATGCGTATCGGACAGAGACTCGACTAAAGGCTATATCTGGTCACGAATATTTAAATCTAAATGACTGTTATTGGAAATTATACTGTTTTGCAGCGAGGTTAATCCACTAACCCAGACGGAGTTTGAAGTCAATAATTTATTCCAAAATTATCATGATATTACTAAGATGTATCGAACTAAGGTTTAAGAGGAGATTTTGTAATATAACTGAGACAGAGATTGCCATAGTAAATCCACGTAGCAGTTCCACAAATTACCGTTTGGAAACCCCCAATGCCCAAATGGAGCAGGTTGTGTCCTACCCCTTACTCTTTTTGGAGTGCAATCATTGGTGGCTCCCTTCATAAACACTGACCAGTGCAGGTTCTGTTTATGTTCTTCCATGAGATGGGTTACAAATAATGCATGTCATCTACAATTTAGTGGTTAGAGGCAAGAAGGCCGAAATCCAGGGTCTCAGTTAGAATTTTAATTTGGCTATCTTTTCTGAAAAGGAACCTGTCCACAAACAGAGTTGAGGCTACCCATGCTGCATGTGGAGTTGACAAAACCTGAGGTGGCACTTGGCGTTTCCAGCACTGCCGTTAAATTACAATCAGGGATTACCTATTCTAATTACAAAATTTGACAAATGCACAATTTTGAGCACTACTGTTGACAGGTATAGTTGATTAGACAATTACCAACACAACTGTGCAAAAATTATCTTTAAAAATGTGCCATCATTGCTTTAAATATGTCAACTAAGAGTGAATAAAAACATTGAAGAAAGTCACAAAATGAATGACCTTAAGCAATTTTTAATAGCCGTTGCACTCAACATATATACAAAGGTTATATTCCCTTTGTATCAATACATAAGCATACGAAGTGTGAACTTCATCCACCTTTGCAGGAAGATGGTATGCCAAACTAAAAAGTGTCAACTAATGTTTGACAGACACTCGCAGCCATACGGTCTCTGATTAAAATCATGGACAACCTGAAAATGGGAGGTTAAAGGTTCTATCAGTGATTTGCCAAATAAAAAAAAATGTCTAAAATTATTTTAAATAAGGTGTTTCTCAAATCACTGGTGTTGCCTGGTATCCCAACATACCCTGCAAGTAATATGACTGTAAGCACACTAATAAGGGTAAAACTGCATATTTTATTGGAACATGCGACTGAAATTAGATTTAAGCAGTATTTAAAAAAGATAATTTTGAGGCTCAGTCCACCAATTTAAAACTAAACTTGGTGGTAATACTTTCCCCTCTAGAATATGGCTTCATGGTAGGTTAAAATATAGAATATATAAATCATAACATACTCCTACCAAATCTCTATGCATGAATTATTTTTTTCTTTACACCTTATTAAAGTCTCTCTTTTTGTCTATTTCTGCAAAATGTATGGCTAGGTGGAAAAAAGTGTTTTCATCACAAGAGCTTTTTGGTTATTTTTTAGAAATTATTTATTTGCTGACAAGAAAAATATTGAAAATAGACTTAGAAATTTTGGGTGGAGTCAGATAATTTAGGTTAAAGGGGTGTGTTCCGATCGTCTTTGGGACCCCCCTGATTTACCCGGAAGTAGTACTAATTTTGATATCAGATGAAAGGCCATATTTTTCTCATTGTCGTCCTGAAATTTGAGGCTTCAAATCCATTTCATTCCCAAGATATGAACAAAAAACCATTGTTTTAGTGGTTAACCACCAATATTAGCACAGTATTGTATAGGGCTTTGCAATATGCATTATTGCTTCTACCATCAAAACCGCAAGTTCGTTTCCCACGGTACTTGATAGGGAGTATGTGCAAGTACCAGGCTCTCATATTATGTAGAGAACACAATAGACACAAATCAGAACAAGCACCTTTAAATACTTGCCCATTGGGTAATACATGCCTATATTGAGATTAGTTGCTAGAAATCTGTGATACATTGATATGGCAACCAGCCTGGGAATTGAAGGCATTTTCAGATATTGTCATGGACTTGTGCTCCTTGAGCCTCAATGAAATAAACACCATGGAACATTGAGGAAAATATTTTTTTTAAGAGGCACAAGGAGTATACAATTTTATGTTCTAATAGTTTATCAGTGATTTATGCTCCAGGAGCATAACTTCATTTGAATCCCCTTTGACATTATGTTAGATTTCATAAGAGCATAAGTTGCATTTTTATAGAAAACTAACTAGGGCTTTGTCCTTCAAGGATTTTTTTTACTGGAGGAGCAAAACATGGGTTTATACTCTGGTAGAAGATAACTTGGATTTTAAGCCAGATTTTTACAATGTAACATTACTTGTATTTTATGATTCAAGAGCAAAACTTGCAATTTTATACTTTATTGTAAGAAGGGTGGGCCTATGATGCATGATTCTAGCAGAATCTATGACGATGCAAAACTCAATGCAATGCACGCGAGGAACAAGTAAATGATGCAATCCAAGAAATTAACTTGACAAATATTATTTAGAAGCTGGAGAAACTGGCGATCACAGAATTAAATAAATATACGAAAAATACAAGGTCTCGAACCTGGTCCTCTTGCTATCTAGGCGTGAGAATTACCACTGGGCTACAGAGGACTGCGTTTTACGTTGATACCAGAGAAACAAGTGCTAATGTATTTCAGTCTTTATTTCAGAGTTTCAAGCGGCCGTAATTATTATATATTGTAAGAAGGGTAGGCCTATGATGCATGATTCTAGCAGAATTCTGCTAGAATTATGGAAATATGGAAATTAGATCATTAATTTTCAAACCTGTCCATAAAGTATACAGCACATGACTTCATGTTTTATAACTGTGCCAAGTTAGAAGTTCATAAACAAATTGGTTTAGTCTGTAGAATGGATTAGTTAATTTTCTTGAAAATATGCAAATGAGCTCATTAATATTCCTAACCAAAAGTACACAGCATGTGACCTCATCATGTGCTATCACTGTGCCATCACTCTAAATAGAAGTGTTAATGATATGGCTAACAGTTATTTAACACTTCAACGTGTTAAAACAAAACATCAATTGACCTCTGACTAGGTTAAAGGTCGCATAGGGGTCAATACCATATGAATTGACACTGTCTTAGTCAATGATGCATGAGACCAAGTTTGGTCAAAATACAGGAAAGAATGTGAGTGCTAGAGTAAAAAGAACAATGTGAAGTAATAGCTTTGATTAACACTAAAACACATTTACATTGCAATATTAACATGTTACAGTGTTAAATTATTAACACTCAGTGATTGATTATTAACACTGCAACATGTTTGTAGCTGGCAAATGGTGAGCCCGCAGGCGGAGTGCCCATCTCTCTATCATTGGCGTTTGGGCCAGACTCCCTCATATAATGTTGCTGTGGGGGGTTCGCCACTCCTCCCGCACAGCGAGTCTGTTTTGCATTCCAAGCATATGCTGGTACCCATTTATACTCCTGGGTGGAGAGAGGCAAGCGAGGTAAAGTGCCTTGCCCAAGTGCACAACACATTGGCGACAGCGGGGCACAAACCCACAACCTTATGCTTATGAGGCGAGCGCTGATCCACTGCACAACATGTGCCCTCACAAAAAAATAACATAGGCCTATAGTATAGATGAGTTGACATGTGACGTCAATGCCGGGCAACGAACAAAGCACTGCCCGGCAGTATGCGTGAGCATCTGCAGGGCTTGTGCTTTTAAAATTCGTGCTCAATCAGGCGTGATAAGGCTATTGAATGCTGTAACTGTATGGGCATATTCTTCGCACCTCTAACATGTCAATAGACCAGGTGCTAACTTGTGTTTGTAAATATTGATGTCACCTCATCTATACTAACAAATTTTAATATATGCTTGTCCCCCCAAAGATATATGTCCTCCCCCCCAAAAAAAGCTCATTATGCAACTGATACCATGCTACAGGAAAATAACATAGGCAAATAACATGGGTTTCACACTGCAAGAGCAAAATTTCATTTTCAAGCTTTGAGAGTATCCACAGATAGATATCATGGCTCTGAGAACAAAACCTGAGTTTTATGTCTGGGAGTTTTAAACTTGGAAGCTTATGCACAACCATACGTTGTATTATATATTCTGGAAGTCTATCTTGTTTTTACACTCTTGTATCATAACATGGACTTTATCCTTTGGGAGCACAATATGTTTCACTAGCATCTATAACTAGCTCATGCTCTGGGCTCTTAGGATTTATGAAACTAGAAATAAGACATACATCCCTCTAGATAGCTTATTTTGACCAAAATGTAGCGCAACAATCTACAGTAACACCACAACAGCAGAACGATGCAATATAATATTTTTCCATCCTCCAGAGCAAGAAGAGTAATCATCGAGACATTTACTAGTTTTCTCATATTCCCCTCATTTCCCCCATCTTTTCCTTCCTTCCTCACAATATGAAGCTGTGTCCTATGAGCCTTGTCTGCCTGCTCACATCACATATTTTGCACAGTCCCCACACACAGAATTTGTATATAGAGTATGGCACAAGTACATGTTCACAAGCTAGTGAATTAAGGGACCTTCATTGTGCAAAACATGAACAGAACAAGATATCACAACCTCTTAAAGTTTTGATGTGGGATACACCAAACAAAATCTTTGCAACAGAAAGCTTTCATGAATGTCTGTAGTTGCTTTTTATTTATTGATTATTTATATTTATTAAGCTTTGTCACTGGTACATTTAAAAAAGTATTAGCATGTCAGATACCAAATGATAAAAAAACACATTTTTTTGGCAGGCCTTATGTATTGCAAATTCAGAATTACCTGAACTGATTTTAGGGAAAAATCTCAAATATTGCAAGTTTCTTCACTGGGAATTCTTTTCCCATTTGCAGAAGGAGAAGAAACCATTCAATGACATGACAATGATGAACATTTTATTACCTGATTTGGACCTTAACCCTTTCACCCCGTAGATTCCGTATAGGTTGTAACATAAAATTTAAACATAAGTCAGTAGCATTTGAAATGGCTAACCCAACATGTCTCCAAATGCCGTGGAGTCATTTGGGAAGGCTATCTCAAATGCCCCTGACCTAAGACTAGGCTTGTTTGAACCATTTGAATGCATTTTCTGAATATGGTCATCGAACATGCGTAACTTGAACTACTTAAAAAACATACAACATATTTGATCTCGATGACTACAGTGCTAGCTGACCCGAAAGTTCAAATCTATAGCCCTAAAATGGTTACTAAAATGAGAGGACATGATGATGCAGGTATAAAAACAGTGGTCTCATGTATGATAAGATCAAGCCAGTATTGTACCTGTAGTGAGGCACTTTATATTGACTCCCTTCTCTCCACCCAGAAGTAAATTGGTTATAGTGGGAGGATAGACGACCTCCCTGTAGCAAAATAAACTGGGGGAGTCTAGCCTACCATGCTAATGACAGAGCGAGCATTCCAGCCAGAGTGCTTAGTTCAACATGAACCTGACCTTTGACCAAAATATACCACAAATTAAACATACTTCCAAACTTATTCCTGCTATTTCATTTCTATTTCTACATGCAGCCATGTTTTGCTGTTCCAAGATGTAAACAACCTCCCCCCCTTCCAGAGGAATTGCGGATATGCCACTTCTATTTAATTCACCAAGCATACAAATTTCAGCACACCCATTTCTGCTTGTCATTCACATCATTTTTACTTGGGTTAAACAGGTAAGTAAATACTCCATAGTTTGCTTAACAGGTGCACTGGGCACCCTGACCTGGGGTACGGCCGTAATCCCTGCAGTAATGGTTGTTTCTAATGTAGGTGGCAACCAAGAGGCCAATCAAATCTTTGGGGCAGGCGCGGATCCAGGGGGTGCCGGGGTGCCTTGGCACCCCCCCCCCCCGAACGTCGGAATTTTTTTTAAGGATACATTCTACAGAAAAAAAAAGAGAGAGGAGATGACCCTGTTTGAGAAATGATGTGATCGTCTCGAACCAATTTTTTTTTAATATACCTTGCAACGGCAAACACATGCACCAAAGACTCACCAACGCCATTGAATTTAGAGCGAAATAACTTCCCAAACAAACAAAAATAGGCTACCCCATTTTCCCCTCATGGTCTTTTCTCACAACTTACGCGCGGCCCGGGGGGGACCCCGCTTCGCGTATGGCGAATCACCATGTTTTCTTTTCTTTTTTCATTCTACAAATATATACATCATGAAAAATGACAAGTGAGCAAATAAACACTTGAATCGTTTTTAAAAATCAGTAGTTGATTTTCTTGAAATATCTTTGTGAAAACACTCCGTACTTATTTACCATTGTTGTTTTTGTTACCTTACCATATTGATGCTTAATGTTCCCTTCAAAGATGAGGAGTAGAGTAAACGAAGCTTGACCAATTCCATAATTACTCAAACAGTAAGAACTTATGTGTTGACAAAATACGTGCATAGACCACATAGAAATTAGATTCGAGTTATTTTTTTTTTTGCCGTTTTGTCCTTTATGTTCACAACTTTTCAGGTTGTGTGATCGCAGGATTGGATTGCAAACGCTGGCGTATTATTTTACTTTTTTTTAGCCTTTTTGTATATTGTGAAATTTTAAAGTGGCTGGGAAGGAGTAAAGGTTGGGCGACATTTTGGGTTACGTAATTACGCGAATTCGGCAACTTTCAGCCGCATATTGGTAGAGAAATAGCAATTTCATCGGTGCGCGGCAATCGGAATTACCGTTTTCTAACACTGATTCTCCTAGATCTGTAGAAGTGCTCTCAAAATCCCTAATTCTGACCAGAAAATAAATATCAAAGACAAGTTTGCAGCTTAAGAACTTGCAACTTGTCATCCCCTACGCTTTTTCAAGAAAACTGCCCTACAACGGTTTTTGATCTTAGGCCTTTTTACGAAATGCGACAGCACCCAATCTTTGGCAACATTAATGTTGATTTTTTTATATTATGTTGATTCAATATGCTTTTGCCAAAAGAATTTACAACTGACAGCACACTCGCGGAAAAAATGTACGAAAGAGGTTCTAAACTTGTCTCTGTATGAACCTCGTAGGGTTCTTCAACAACGAACAAGTCCTTTAACTCCTGTATAGCACATTTTATGGTTCTGTTAGGAACCTTTTTGTGTTCTCGAGTTTTTATAATCATTTTTAGGGTTGCATTCTTGAGGTTCCCTTAGAGAGAAAAGGTTCTAATTTGCACTTATTTTGTTCTGATGTGTATTAAATTTTCAATGCTTGTTTGACATTTTAGGTGATTCTCATGTATTGTAAGAAAAAAGGATAATTCTGAAAGATTATATAACCGCGTCTCTCTGGGACCCTAATCTGGGACATTTCAATGTTTAAAGGTCAACGAGAGATTTTGGGGCCCCCTAATTATGCCATATGTAGAGATTTCATATAGACATACGACCCCAGTAGATTCTTACCTTGTGTTTGGTTACGGAAATGCCTTGAAAGTGAAAACAAATGCGATTTTTCGTTCCTTAATTTCAATATAAAATACATAGGCTGAATTTTGTATTTGCTCCTATACGAAATTAGAATGCACAATATTTTGTACCAAAGAAATATTTTTTCAGCTTATCCTTTCACACGTGGATATTTCTGATAGAAAGCTTTTAAAAAAAACAAATGAGTGTCAAAAATTAGATTTTTCACATTTTGTAGGGACACTGATTATGTGAAATCTCTCGTTTGCACCTTTAAGAAAGGGTATACATAGAAAATTTTTTCTCTAAGGGATCTGATTTGCCCGTCAGATATTTTATTTTATGGCAGTCTTATGCAAAATGACTATTTTTCAATGGAAGAGCATTAATTACATCTAACAATTTTAACAAATAATTTTATATGTATAAACGCGACTCTCCGGGACTGAAGTTAGGACATTTTCAATGCTTAATGCAGTGTATAGACATACCTTACCTTAGACATACTTTAAAGGGATTTATTGGCATGAATCTATCGGCACATATATAATGAAATATCCCTAAATAAGACGTACCAGATGGTTTTCATGGTCATTGGAGTATTCCTTGCGAAACAAATCCAGATTATTCCGACAAATGTCACGACTGTACAACAATCATGCAGTGGAAGCTGCCATCTTTATTCCCTGTGCTATATTTACAACGCCGCACGCAATACCGAAACCGAAGCCAGCGTGATATATATATATATATATATATATATATATATATATATATATATATATATATATATATATATATATATATATATATATATATATATATTTTTTTTTTTTTTTTTTTTTGACCATGAAAACCATCTGGTACGTCTTATTTAGGGACATTTCATTATATGTGTGCCAATAGATTCATGCCAATAAATCCCTTTAAGGTTCGTTCATACCTAGCTGCACTGTGCAGTGCAGTGCAGTGCTGATATATCGATCACTTGCTGCAGCAACTCAACGCAACCTGCTGCAGCTGCAGTTAAAAAAAAAAATAACTCGGTTGCAGTACCGCAATACAGTATACTGGACAGAGACCATAATTCGAGCACTGCAACTTACCGCAACGCACGTTGCAGTGTAGTATGAACGAACCTTTAGATGCCACGCCTTCACCATCTTCAGTGATGACTAATAGTGTGGCATGGTTGGGGGCAATTTTGCCCATCTAAAAACCCAAGTTACTTAATTCCTGGGCGCTTGGACAGCACTTTCTGGTAGTTTATTCCAGCTATCCACCACTCGCTGACTGAAGAATTTTTTTCTTAAGTCGAGTCTCTTGGTCTGGATTTGGCCAACTTTTGTGAATGCCCGATAAACTGCTCTTTGAAAGAGGTTCTTTGGATTTATCTTATCAATTTGGTTTATAATCCTGTAGGTTTGGATGATATCTGCTCTTTCATGTCTCTTTTCCAGTGTTGTTAGATGAAGTCGGTGTAATCGCTGCTCGTACGATAAATGTTGAAGACTTGGTATGATTTTGGTTGCTCTAGCTTGGACCTTCTCAAGCATTTTCTTGTCTTTTCCAGATAAGGGTTCCATCCTTGAATTGCATAATCGAGATGGGGACGAACCAGTGATTTGTATAATTTCAGGATGATTTCTTTACTTCTGAAGGCAAAATTTCTTTTGATCGATCCCAATGCTCTATTTCCTTTCTTTGCGGCATGGGGTTGCTTGGGTTGTTTTTGCTTTTTTGATTTTGGGTGTTTTTTCTTGTTTACATTATTTGTTGTTTGGTTAAGAATTTGTTATTGGGAAAGGTGGTGGTTTTTTTTGGATGGGTTTACCTCAGTGAGTGTTTTTTTTTGTTTAAGTTATAATTTTAGGAGTGGGGGACTTGTGTGTGATTAAATAGGGGGTAATTATATACTTTAAGTTTTATTTAATTTGGAGATTTAATTCATTTTTGTGGGGGGTTAGGTTAGAAGAAGGCGTTTAGAGTGTAGGGGTGCACATTGGGTGGAGACCTTCAATCTGTTGCTGTGGTGCCCCAGTATTTCTCCTCGCGGTTTCTTGTAATGTTGTGTTGCCCTTTGGTAAGAATGATGATGATTGTGATATCCAAAGTGCAATACTCCACATTTATCTGCATTGCACTTCATTTGCCAGGTTTCTGCCCTTTCATGTAAGTGGTCTTATGCAGCTGATGTCTTCATTTGTTGACACTGGCTGAGCTAGTTTGGGGTCATCTGCAAATTTGCTTTTTGTGGCTGTTGCGCTAAATAGCCATGTCTGCATATCGTTTAATATTATAATAAGGAAACAGAGTGGTCCCAACACTGAGTCCCTGCACCACTGAACTTGTTACTTTCTTCCACCCGGACTCTGCTCCTTGAGTGACTATCCTTCTGTTTGCGCCCAGCCAGCCACGATTCGATCCAATTAGAATGTTACCTTCTTGAATGGAATTTGAATTTTTGCTATCAGTCTTTGTGGGGTAAGGTGGTCTAAGGTCCTTTGCCAGGTCTAGATAGTATGAACATCAACTGTGTTCACTATCTTTATGAGCTTGTGATCACGTCCAGGTATTCTTGCGATTTAGTGAAGGAGTGTCCTTTCCTAAAACCATGTTGTGACTCGCGTATTAGACTAAATTTGTCAAGGTGCCTGTAATTGTATCCTATACTGCTTTCTAAATACTTTCCCTTCGACTGACGTCAGACCTTATTGGGCGATAGTTGGGCTTTGGATCCTGAACCTTTTTTGTAGATCGGTACATCCCGATATGGGCAGATCTCCAGTCGTTTGGAACATATCCTTCTTGCAGAGACTGTATTGCAAATACAGCGAGAGGCTGCACAGTTCATCGAGACATGTTTTGATTGATAGATGGATGATTTCGTCTGGTTCTGCTGCGTTGCGGGTATCCAAGGTTTTTTAATTTATTCTTTGACAGCATTTGCAGTGATTTTCCATACCCTTTAGGTTTCTCCTCATCCGGTCCTTGATATGTCATCAGGAACTGGAACATTGGTTTCTCTTCTGTGAACACGGACATAAGAAGTCGTTTAGTGGCTTCTGCAGTAGGTGTGTCCTGGTGGTAGTACACTGCCTGTGTCGTTTTCATGGGCCCTACTGTGTCCTTGACGTTTTTGTTTAGACCTTACGTCGGCGTAAAGCGTTTGGGTCAACCTTAATGTTTTCTGCTATTATTCTTTTCAAAATCTCTCTTAGCCCCTCTCACTTCTAGCTAAGCATCTCTCTGACACTTTTTGTAGTGTTCTAGATTTCTTTCAGTTTTCTTATTCTGATACCTCTTCCAAGCTCTTTGTTTCTCCTCCACGAGTTTTTTGTAGCTTTCTTGTGAGCCATAACGTTTTCTTTTTAGTAGTATTGGTTCTTCATTGGACAAAGTTTTGGAATAAGGCCTGTAATTTGGTCTTTGGTGTACACCAAGCTTCTTCAGTATTCGTGGTTTCCAATTCTTGCACATTATCTTTCTCAGTTTGGCTTTAATTTTGTTATAGTTCGCGTTTCTGTAAGTCTCTTTTTGGCTGTAGCTTACTTGGTTCAACTAGGTATTTTAAGTCCCATTGGCAACATGTGTGGTCGCTTATACTTAAAGCAATATTAGCACCTTTTTTTGAAGAGCGGGCCCCCAATTTTTCAAAAAAATTGAGATGTTTTACAACGGTTGGCATTGGTACTGGCTAGTAAACATACCTGTGAATGGTTAAGGTCGACAATTTCTGTGTCTCACAACTGAAGGAATTTTGTAATCAGATAATTATTTATCGGAATCCCTGATAAATAATTCAACGGCCTTCCCCATGAAATAGCCAGGAAATAGCGACATGACTTGTCTACGCTCATCCATAGTTGTTTTATTGGTTCAGGCAAATCAATTTAGAGGTTATTTTAATATTTAAAAAAAAACAAGTTCATCATGGACGGACAGTGAACCAAGCCATTTCCAGCTCTGCCGTTAAGTGCCAATCTGGGATCCAAAAAATTCGTATTACAAAATCACTTATTTTATGATAAATACGGCTTTTTTTTTAGCATTCTCGTTTGCAGGTGCAGTTTCCTAGACATCACCACCGTTACTGTGCCAAAATATCAAATTTTGAAAATTGGGGGCGCTCTTCAAAACTGGTATTATTATTGCATTTTGCTTTAATGAGCAATAACATGTATTTCGTCAATCATATTAGGGTTTGAAGTGATAACTATAAGTCTAGTAGTTGACTCCTGTCTTGAGGCTTCATAACAGCGGTTCCCTAGGTTGTCCATACACCATCCAAAAAGTCCTCAGTTTATCCTATTTCGCTTGGCATGGTCTCCCAATTTATTTCACGGTAATTGAAGTCACCAATGACCATTATGTCTTCTCATCTTTGAGACTCCTTATCACCCTGTTAGAGACTCATTTTGATCAGCAGTGTTGTACTGACTTCTGTATACTATCCCTATCAATAAATCTGCATCTCCCCCTTCACAATATAAATACACCCAACGGCTCCTTCATACTCAGCTAGGGACGGTTCTTCCCGCAACTGGAATTTATATGCTCTTTAGAATCACTACGTGTTAGTCAATAAAAACCCTACCTTCAGGAAATAATTTTTCTTCAAGTTAACGTTCTTTTTGCTTCAATGTTTGCTTTGGTTTGTTTACAGAGATAAACGCTATCAGCAGATTGTATTGGTGTCTTTCGGACTTTGGGTTCAGAAACTATTCAATTTTGCGGAGGAGACCTAAAAATTCAGTTGGCCGATTTTAGCCATCAATGCGTATAGACCGACCCACCGACGTATACTATAACACAATTATAGCCAAGACAATTCACCCATGCAATTTCAGTATGGTATCGATTTCTTCTCACAAAACATATCAGTTGAATAAAATGGTCTATTGTGTAACATCATTATAAGTAAAATATCTTCAAAGAAATAAATTACCATTGTTCAATCATAAAGGGTCAATTATGAAAGCACTCCATATCGAATGTTTCAGTTCATGAACATATAGTCCATGTAGCCATGGTCCAACTTATGGTCTGACCGTAAAATTGAGTTTGGACGATCCATTTTTTGCTGAAAATGATAGATAGGGGGTGTGGTAGAATAAGAGTCTGCCGGGTGCCACCTGTGCATCCTTGAGCATTTTGAGAAATCCAAGATGGCGTCGCCCTACATGATAATTAATCTATTCAACCCTACTATGGAGTTACTCGATATACTATAGGCACAATAAACAAATGCAAGGGCACTTTAATATTGAGTGATCTTCAATTCAAAATGGAAGCCAACTCTAATAATTTTAAATATGCCAATAACAGCAAATACCTGCGATACAGAATAAACATGAAGACTTAGATTATGTTGTTCGACACAAACATAAATGGATTTCTGAACTTTTAAGTTGTAACATGACGTCAATCATATGGCAGGCCAAAACCGTGACTATCTTCAAAAATACTTGACACAATGTCTAAATAGTACCTTAGTATCAAGTATTGTATCATGAAACAATATAGAAATGTACCTATGATCAAAACGTATACCAGGTAATCCAGATAAAATAAAAATGGGTCAAATTAGAATGAGTGCAATATATGGAAAAAATTTACTTCCTAGGTATTTTTGACAACTTTCACCATATTAGTTTTTTTCGATTTGGCGTATTTAAAACAAATTGAAATGTATGTTGTCCATTGGTTCGATCAAAGGTCAACATTTCTAAGTCATTGACACATTGATTGAATTTGAAGGCTGTCTACTTTTACATTTGTGCCAAGTATTTTGGAAGATGTTCCCGTTTTGGCTGCCATATTGATTGACGTCATGTTTACACATGTTAAAAGTAATCAGAAATACATTTATTGTGTCTGCAACATAACCTCATTACTTATTGTCTATTTTTATCGCAGGTATTTGCTGTTTATTATGCAGAGTTTAAAATCCTTGGCAGCTGGCTTCCATTTTAATTTGAAGTATGACTTAATGTACAATGCCATCACTTGTTCATTGGGATCCATAGTATATCTAGTAACTCGAAAGTTTTGATATAAGGTTAAATAGATAATTATCATGTAGGGCGCACCATCTTGGATTTCTCAAACTGCTCAAGGATGCCCATGTGGCCCCGGCAGATTCTTATTCTACACCACCTAATCTATCATTTTTCAGCAAAAAAGTGGTCCATACTCACGTGGTTACTCTTCCAGTCGTTGTTTTGAACATTGCTTCAGTCATTGTTTTTGCTGTAGACCTCTTCATGGTGTCTTTCTATTGAAGATTTTGTA
>JAMKCH010056467.1:0-85020 GCA_023653785.1 Ophioderma brevispina
CCATTTCCTCAGCTTAATCCTTTCAGATGGGGATGTTTTTTGATAGAATGCTTTACATCAGGCAAAATCAGTACTTTCGATTTTTAAGGGCACCTGATATGTTGAATCCCCGTGAATCTCTCGTTTGCAACTTTAAATTGGTTTTAATTTAAGCTCATTTCGGAAAACTTGGCAAAGATGTGCACTGTCACTTCGCTTGGGAAATTACCACTGACCTCTATACAGGTCAGTGGGAATTACGCGCTAAGAAATCATGTCCTTGCGCACAAGCGTGACCTGCTGTCTGACTGCATACTTATAATCAATACAGTCCACAATCCAATCTGGTTCATGCACATCTTTTTTACATTGAGAACAAGTTAGTAATTGTCATACGGTAATACTGGGTTGTTATTATTCAGTGAGGACAGTCAAGGCGACCATCCTATACGGCTTTGGATTTTACTTGGAGTTACGATGTCGCTTCCAACTCTCCATAATACCCAACCTTGAAAAAGGTTTTTGTTTGTGGCTCTCCTCTCAATCTGGGAACTGCCTTCGTTAAATGCATGAGCTACGTAGATGGCATACAGATTTTGAATGAGCCTTGTCATGTTTTCCACTTCGGGCAGAAGGTGTGGTCAGATGAAGAATATTGTAACAGTTCTTAATAGTGCCATGACATGAACATGGACCTTGCAAACGCTTTCGACGATGTTCCTTTGTACAATATTCATGGGATAAACACCATACGAGGCCTACTATCCTGGCAAAAAGATCCTGTTGGTACGAGATCACGCATATTGCTTGAATGCTAGTATGATATCCTCCGCCTTTGATTTTCGTCATGCTTTCTTGATTCGACATCCCTAACAAAACTTGCCTTCTTGGAGTGGTGTTGCTTACACAACTTTCAAACTTGGTTATGAATCAGTTATCCATTCGCAGATTTGATAGCCCCTTATAAACAGCCCACGGTTATGAAATGCAGTTTCAACCTTGTCAAGTATATCAGGAAAATTTGGATCCTCACCCGTCCCCTTTGACGCCCGACTACTCCGAACAACCCAGCCTCCATCCTGAGCAATTTTGTCAAGATGTTGGTAATCCCGTACACCGAGAAGCTCCTGGAGTGGCCAGAGACCGAAACATCATGAAAACCTGGCAGTCTCGTCGCGCTCTTCTTCAGGAAATTTGCTTGGAGAATGCAGGTGGTTTCTTCGAGGACTGCCCTGAAGAGTACACAATTTATTCCGGCAAGGCTATGCCAACACGTAGTGCCCTCTCATTGATTTCATGCAATTGCTGATAATTGTATGCCATTTCTACAAACAGATGTATGAAATGCGCCTCAAGCCTTATATGCGTTTCAGAGAGCCCATCTTAACAACGTTGTATTCGATTACTATTGTGGATTAAGTATAGATTGTACCGTTTCACCTACAGACTAATGAAAAGACCTATTTACTACTCGCCATGGATTGGCGGAATGGTGTTTGTACATATAGTAAATGATGGTGAAATAGTATATTATGAACTCGTAGCATAGTTTGCATAATAGACATACGTAAAACACTCGTATAAAATGATGAGACTTAGCCACAAGCTACTTTTAACAATTATAAACCTTGATCACTACAAATTTATATAAATGTGTTCTCTCAGAAAAATTTCGCGTCCCTTTAAATGAAAGGGACTCACTCAAAGTCAAAGATCGCCTGTAGGAGTCATATCTTAAAACTACTCCAATTGACAGATTATAACTGTCATCACTTTGGGAATTTGTTTTGAAAATATTGAATAAAATGAAGGAAATATCCTTAAAAATCACTTTGATTTGGAGTGGGGGGGGGGGGGGTTAACCTATTCGAGTTGACCAAAAAACGTGATAATGTCAATGAGAATAATGTCATTATTAAATATGTCGAATGTAATCTATCAAATGCTTTTATTTGATCAAAATTGGGCATACGGTTCCCGAGATATGGCCGATCAAAGTGAAGCAGTGTATGCAAAAACTTTCATACACCTTTATGTGTAAAAAATTTCAAGTGGCGATATTTAGTCAAATTTACTTAAAAATTAATTACACAAGAACGATGATTCTTTCAATATTAATGATTATTTCAATATTAATCAAAAAGGAAATCAGCATACAAGTGAAAATAATAATTTTTGAAAATGTTTCGATTGAAAGCGTTCTCAATTTAACAGAATATTTATCTATCTGTATTTCTTTTCCATTAAAATACGCAAACTTGCAACACAGAAACAAACATAACTAGAAAACAAAACATCGTATGATCATGCAAATTGGCACTGGTGATAAATACAAATAAATCTCCAAACCATGAAGCCGGATTTTTTTATGATTTTCCAAATTTGATTAATGATTCAAAATTTCCTGATTGGTCGAATCACGGTTACCATGGCAACCGTATCAAAAATCCGGCTTCATAGTTTTGTGCGTATTGTTCCAGTATATCTTTCACCCAAGTATGGCGAGAATGCGATTTTCGTTAAGTTCTGTTTGTTCCCGTGTTTAGCCAATCACAGGCTTTTCTCAGTTACCATGGCAACCTGGGTGAAATGACATATGTTTCCGAAAACTAGAGATAATGGGTAACAATATGATATACAACACATGCCAAATAATTTTTGAAAATGTTGTCCAAAGTGGCATCGAAGGCAACACCATTTACGGGTTAACGCCTTCCTTAGCAACTAAGTGGAAAAGTAGGTGGTAATGGAGGCTCCATGTCTAATCAAGACCAACCTGTTACTTCGAAATATGAGAAACAATAAAAGTTGTTTGAATTCAAATGTGTTCGAAGCACGAATATAAAAAAAAAAAAAAAAACAAGACAAGAATAATAATAATAATAAAAGAAATAATATGAGGCGACAAAGGCAGGAAATGTTTTTTTATTTCAAAGGAAGAGTACAGTTTATGTTTTTCCGTGGGATTTTCGTGCCAATATTAAATTTTTTGGTAACTTTGGTCAATATTTGAGGGTGCTGATTTCAAAAAAGGTAGGTGCTTTTTTAAACACGCTCAGTCGCCATTTGAAGTTCAAAATGCCGCCAGTTTTCATTATATTTTGGCCTATATCTCGGCTTATGAAACAACTTAGGGGAGTTAAACTGGTGGCAATACCCATATTTGTGATACCAGAGATTCCAGTGAAAGCATTTTCTTACTTGTAACTGATTTGGTTCGGCCGCCATCTTGCATTTAAAAATGCCGCCATTTTCAATTAGTTTGTCTATATTGGCTTAATTGTGAGCAACGTAGAAGAGTAAAAACTGTGGCAATACCCATGTTTATCTATTTGGGTTGCCGCCATCTTGGATTTCAAATCGCCGTAATATCTAATACACTTGTTTTAAATCTCAGCTGCTAGTAATAAAGCAGCTAAAGATGCTACATGGCATGTACTATGATGATGCATTCCAAAATCAATGCATGTCTATTATTCATGAAGCAAATTCAGCCACCATGGAAGATTACAAAATGGCCGCCCTTGTATTTTAACGCAGACCAATTCTTATGTTTTGATTAATTATAATGTCAAAGAACTGTAGCCCAAGTATCAGTATACAAATAAAATAAAGTAACGCTTCTACTATAACACTATCCATGAAAAACTGACTGACTTTGACTGTCTTTTCAGTAATGAAGATTATTTTGATCATATACGTCTATTCGGCAAATCTGGGGCTGCCTCGCATGTAAGTTGCGCGGACATTCTGTGTGACTTTATTGCAAAAAAACAGCGTTCATGGATGTTGAAAATGTTTACTTATCGGACAATTTATTGAGGGTAGGTATAACATTTTTTAATTAATTAATATTTTTCGTGATGCAAAGAAGTTAAACTTTTTGTATTGTTATCACCCTTTTAGAAAAACACAAAAACATCCTCATGCAAACTTCACTAACATGCACAGAGGATGTTTTTTGCATAAAAATACTACGACTGAGCCCCTAGTTACAATGTTCCCGTCACAACAAAAAAAAATAAGGCTATTCAAATTCATTGGAGACTTGCAGGGGTTACCCACTGCCTTGCCAAGGCGTCTTCTGGAGTTGCCTTCTTATGTTGTAATCAATTGTGTTACCCACCAATCACTGCATTTGCCACAGCGCTGGAACATGGCAAGTTATTCGTTTGCAGGAGCAATGACGGGTACTTTCACCATGATATCCACACTTGACAAGTTCAACAATTGCCTGAGGTGCAGGTGGTTCCAGACATTTATGCGGAGAATTGACCCATCTGAGGTTGTTTCCATCCATTTCAATAACAGTGGTATATGTGGCTCGTGGCTCTTTGTATCCTTTACTGATTACGATATGAGATTGCCAGGGGTGTGATTCGTCAGGATATTCTGATTTCCAGGATTTTTTATTTTCAAAATTTCCGCAACTTTATTTATTAGCCCGATTCTAAGCATTTAGGTCAATTTTACGCTCTTTTCAGGAGTTTTTACCAAATCAGGATTTTCACACCTGATTGCCTCTCTAAAGTGCGGTTCAGTGCCTCCAAGTGTTGGTGGCACAATTTTCAGCTTTTTCTAGATTTTGACCTTATCAAATTCCATCGCAGTTCTTTCTTTGTGCTGCATTTGCTATTCTGGCCAACAACATACCACAACAGTTCATCAAGAACATTTGATGTGATGTCGAGGTCGAAACCTCGATCCTCACCAAAATTTGACAATACATACATCCAATTTATGGAATACTAACCTCACAAAATTTCTGGAATACATCACCTCACAAAAATTTCGGAATACATCAATGAATCCTTGGGGAAATCTCGGATGAGGTAATGCTTTATCCATCTAGATCTTAGATAGCCAGCAAATTTCCCTCCACAATCAGCACATTTAAGGGGCGGGGGGGGTATGGGGTCCTGAAGCAGTGAACTTTGAAATGATTTTTCTTAATTTTCCTAAATAGTGGTATATACATGTTATATATCATATTGTAGCCCATGTCACAAAGTTAAAATCCATGAAAAGTTTGCTCTGGTTGCCATGGTAACCCCGTAAGGCTCTGATTGGGCAAACAATAGAACGAATGTAACTATAACTAAAACATGCTACGGCGAAAACTTGGGTGACATATGGAGGAGGTAAGACGGAGTTGACCATGAAGCCGGATTTGTAATACCGTTGCCATGGCAACCGGCAATCGCCAATCGCATAATTTCATAGCGTAATTTGAATTTGGAACACAATTTGAAAATCGGCCTCTGGTTCACTCGCCTATATGTGCTTACTATGTGTGCCAAAGTTCAGTTCAATAGCAGGTCCGTTTTTCTAGTTACGTTCGTTCTCGTTTTGGCTGTTTGCGTATTTTTAACGAAACGAGTTATTGACCTCGAAACATTTAGACAAAGTGAGTGCGCTTTGATGTGAAATATGGAATTATTTTGTAAATTCAATTATACTGAAGTAATCATAATTATTAAATGAAAGAATCATCGAAACAGGTGAATCCATTGTCCTGAAATTAATTTGTACATAATGTCTAGAATATCGCAGGGGTGAAGAAAAACCATAAAATACATAAAATCACTAAACCCATGACCTTATCAATAACTTAATTGATGGAATGGATATATAAGTATTTATCATACTTCAACTTAGCCAAAAGGAATGTGTTATATTCACAATTATATCTTTAAAATATCTAAATATAACCCCTTGAAATTTTCACAGATAATAATACTAGGAGATGATGCATTTTGGGCGGGGCAATTCGCGTACACTACTTGACTTTGATCATCCATATCTCGGAACCGAATGTCGATTGCGATCGAATAAAAAAAGCATTTTGTAGATACAGTCTACAACAATTTAAGTCCATTGCATTATCTCATTTTCTGATTAGAACCTTTTTATCATATTCAAGACCCATACCCCCCCCCCCCTTAAAAGCATGCAGACCTAGCCTTCTCACCGTATGCACACCTTAACGTATGTCAATTGTGCGCTAGCTTTCCTTTGTGGTATCCTTTCCTTTTCCGCTGATGAAGCGGAAGCTCGCCTGAAGGCGGTGGTTGAACACAAATCCAAGTATATCCATCTGTGTCTAAGCGAGTCCATCTATATCTCGATGTCTCCGTCAGTCTTGGATGCATCAAGTACATGCACTGGGATCAAGGTATCTGCCTCCTCCTCGGTGCCTGCTCACCAATATTGGATCTAAGACACCTGGTTTGTTTGGACTACGTTGATAACTAGGTTCCATAGATCCCACTAGCTCTTGCTACGATCTTCATATTCATGAAGTAGAGCATTCCCCAAGTATTCTGTCAGTTGAGACTTCGTTTCATTGTGAGACATCAGATTTTTCAGTTATACTAGTTTGATATTCGTTGAGTCTCTGATGTCAAACTTGACCGGATCAATACCAGCACACCTTTTGCCATGTCTCTGATCTTTCAGAGACTTGTCAATATATCTGTCTAAGATAACACATCCTTCATCATACCCGGATACGATCTTACGGATGCTTCGAACAAAGGTGTTGGCAAAATCAGAGCAGTATACCATTGATGGACCTTTCTTGATAGCTTGAACAACTTCCATGGCATCGATAATGCATCATTGTATCTGCTCTCCAACCTGCTTGATGCATTAGCCGGTGTTAACTCTACTTGAGATTCACTTGGTGGTCCCCTGTTGCACTCCTCAATGGCATGGACAAAGGTACTCTTGTCAGTTGGGATTAGAAGAAGACCATCTGAGGAGAAGAGTGATCTGGGGATAGCAGAACTCATACCATCCAAATGTCTCGCTTAGAGACTGTAATAATAATAATAATAATAGCGGGGATTTATATTGCGCTTTTTTACCTGAGGATTCAAAGCGCCTGGCCATTATCATTACGCTGCCATCAGAAAATCGTCAGAATCATGTCGCTTCTGTATCATACTAGGGCGCGCCTGCTGACCGATAAGAAGCCTTGCCAATAGCTTTGATCTTCAATTAGCTTGATCAGCGTATTAAAGACACTATCAGTGATTTGCTAAATCAGCAAATCGAAAAAATCATCAAAAATCGGATTTTTACATGTATGTAACAAGCACAGGTATCCTAACATACCCTGCAAATGATAAGACCAGAAGCAACCTAATAAGGACAAAATCGGAGATTTTAGTCATTACTGTCCGTTCGGACACTTACTACAACACGTAATTCAATGGAGAATCGTATCTTGGAACACTGCCGTTTTCTTCCTTTTCTGTCAATTCTACAGGTGGAAAAGGTAACTTATGAGAATTCTACAGACTTATCCTTCACTTTGAAGCTATTCCTGCACATTTCAAATATTTTTCAAATCACTGATAGTGTCTTTAACAATTTTGCAAGGTGTCTTCTTCTTGCAAATACTGCAAGTCTTCAGCTTCACTTTTTTCTCATTGGATCCCAAATTGATTTCTCTGCTGTACATGCAACTAATCTTTCTGACACAAACTCTTCAAATTTCTTTGCACCTTTGTCGCCTCGAAGGAGCATATCTTCCTTTGCAATTTCCAGAACCGCCATATTAGATGCCATATTCATTAAATTGATGACCGTACATAAGTATGGGTCTCGGCCACAGTGCCTGATAATGCCGTTCTTGATTATTGCTGAATTGTTGAACATGCGAACTGCCATTGAGCCACTCAGTTGTGCTCCTTGGTTGTGGTTGGTCATTCTTGGTGCAATAGGCATCTTGGAATTCTTGAATGAGGCTGATTAGCTCAGGGGTAATCAAGAAAAATATACTGAGTGCTTCTTCATTCTGTGTAATGCCAGTAATTCATTCTGCAACCTTTAGTTCTCATTAAACCTGTTCCAATGTTTGGTCCACGAACAGATTTGTGAATGGAATGCTGGTGGTGTACAAAACAAGAATTATCAATGCAAAAATGGGGGGGATTATACCACAACAAAGGTATTAACATCAATATAGATATAGCTAGATATCTTATGTAGTACCCATGTTTTCATTTGAAAGGGGTTTTCTGTATAGTTCTGGTTGTTGCGCATGGGTCAGTCTTTTGGGTTGCCAGCCTGTTTACATTTCTTGGAAAATGTGAAAATACGTAAAATTCAGTGTTTCACCCATTTCCAGACCTCGTATGGGCCACAAATTCAAAATGTGGTCACATGATTTTTTCAAAAATAAAAAGTGTTACCAAATTGAATAAATTATATTTTTTACTAAATTTAGTGAATTTTAAGGGATTTTTGCATGATGAATTTACTTATAGGGGACCTTTTACCATTATTATATCCACAATGGGAAATGCTGTGACCCAGGGGTGGTGTGAAATGAAAGAGCAGGAAATAAAGCATACTATAAATGCAAACCCGGGAATGGTACTCCTAAACATCTCTTGGTTATGCTCATGCTGGGGACATTTCAAGATTAAAATCTCCACAACGGAGAATACGGAGAATAATGTGACCCCTGGGGTGGTGTCAAATGAAAGAGTGAGAAGTATAGAATACTATACATGCAAACCCGGGGGTGCCACTCCTAAATGTCTCTTGGTTATTATCATGTTTGGGACTTTTCAAGATTAATATCTCCACAAAGGAGAATGTTGTGACCCAGGGGTGGTGTGAAATGAAAGAGCAGGAAATAAAGCATACTATAAATGCAAACCCGGGAATGGTACTCCTAAACATCTCTTGGTTATGCTCATGCTGGGGACATTTCAAGATTAAAATCTCCACAACGGAGAATACGGAGAATAATGTGACCCCTGGGGTGGTGTCAAATGAAAGAGTGAGAAGTATAGAATACTATAAATGCAAACCCGGGAATGGTACTCCTAAACATCTCTTGGTTATGCTCATGCTGGGGACATTTCAAGATTAAAATCTCCACAACGGAGAATACGGAGAATAATGTGACCCCTGGGGTGGTGTCAAATGAAAGAGTGAGAAGTATAGAATACTATACATGCAAACCCGGGGGTGCCACTCCTAAATGTCTCTTGGTTATTATCATGTTTGGGACTTTTCAAGATTAATATCTCCACAAAGGAGAATGTTGTGACCCAGGGGTGGTGTGAAATGAAAGAGCAGGAAATAAAGCATACTATAAATGCAAACCCGGGAATGGTACTCCTAAACATCTCTTGGTTATGCTCATGCTGGGGACATTTCAAGATTAAAATCTCCACAACGGAGAATACGGAGAATAATGTGACCCTGGGGTGGTGTCAAATGAAAGAGTGAGAAGTATAGAATACTATAAATGCAAACCCGGGGGTGCTACTCCCAAACGTCTCTACTTGTGCTCATTTGGGGAAATTGGGGGACTTTTCAAGATTAATATCAAAATAACGCAAAAGGTTGTGACCCTTGGGTGGTGTCAAATGAAAGAGTGAGAGGTATGGAATACTATAAATGCAAACCCGGGGGTGCTACTCCTAAACATCTTAGTTATGCTCTTGTTGATTGAGGACTTCTCATGATTAATATCTCCACAGCTGAAAATGTTGTGACCCCTGGCGTGGTGTCAAATGAAAGAGCAGGAAATCAAGAATACTTCAAATGCAAAATCAGGGGTGCTACTCCTAAATATCTCTCACTTATGCTCGTTGGGGGGAATTTCAACTTTCAAGATTAATATCTCCACAACGGAAACTGTTGTGACCCCTAGGGTGGTGTCAAATAAAAGAGTGGGACGTAAAACTAGTTGCGAAATTGGAGTTTATATGCTTGCACAACTTTTTGGGGACACCCTGAGAACCTTGGACTCGCACAGTCGCACTCTGGTAGCTGCTTTTTGTCTTACAGGTATGCGCGAAAGAGTCAGATTCAGATTAACTTTAATTTTCCTTCGAACGGTTAATATGAGACAAAATACCAAGATAGGTGATACAAAAACCACGTATTGGGACAAGAAAATAACAATTCATGATCATTGTAATAGTGATAAGATACATTAGTCTGTTAGATATGAGACAAAGAATGAATAGGACATAGAAAATTCTTAATCAACTCACCTCACCGCATGCATGCTTATAATATTGATAATAAGGAAGCATTGTCATAGTTATAATCCAATAGTCTATACACACAATGGAATAAAGAACAATGTAGGGTATCCTAAGGCAAGTCTGAACGAGGAAGGAAAGATTCCAAATAAACCCCGGGGGGCTTTAGCGTTTGATCCTACCCCTACTTATAAATGAGAACAACATTTTAAATCTCGTCAATATAGGGCCAGGGGGACCACCAGACAACGACAGGCACACAACAATACAAAACAAGGGAGCCAGACTAAGGTAAACAAGGGTGATCCAAAACAGCCTCGCACGTGAAAACCAACAACCGGTACAAGTTTTAAAAATACATAAGACACCCCTATTCGTGAGTTAATTAATAAGTAGTGATTATTATATTAAGTTTAAAAGACTTAATGGCTTGCAATTTTTGGGTGTTAAAATGATTCGTCAAGTTATTTCCAAAGTTTGGGCCTACCTAAACAAATGAGTACGGGGTACAGAGAAGTATCATTTTGGAATCTGATGATGTGCATTACGTGTATTATGTTGTGTACTTCACTGTTTGTGACGAAAGCCATTGAAAGAAAGAATTAGGTAGAGTCATTGTGAGAATAAGGACATCAAAGTGCTATTTGGAGTGTATTAGGTCAAATACGGTCCGTTTTTAAAGTCAGGAATGAAATAATTGTTGGAGGGGGGGAAGATGAGGCGAATAATGAGCAAATGCGGAAGCCTATTTTTTTGCAGTTGAAGATTAGATTTTATCGAGCTTAGTGTTCTGTACTGGTCTGACATGGGCAATAGGTTGGTGTTAAGAGTCTGTAAACAGGCCCATGCAATATTAAATATGAGCTATAAGGGCGAATAAGTGTATATACAGTGCGACTAAAATGTTGGAGGGGAGTGGTGTGACGTTTCTTAATGATTGTCGACACCTTTTAAATTGATTTGTGATTTTGGTTGAGATGAGATGATAATGCCAGCTTAAGGGGGGGGTATGGGGTCTGATCTGCAACAAATTGGCTAATAGACAAATGAGATAATGCAATGGCTAAACTTGTGTGAGAGTGTAATCTTACAAAATGCTTTTTATTCGATCGCATTGGAACATTCGGTTCCCGAGTATAGTGATCAAAGTAAAGGAGTGGAAGAAAAATTGCCAAACAGGCATAATCTCCTATATTTATCATGTGAAAAATTTCACGGGGTTATATTTAAGGGTATTTTTACAAGATTATTATTTGAAACCTATTAAAACACATTTATTTTGGCTAGTTGAAGTAAAGTAAAAAAAATTCTCATATGATCCCTTTCCATAATTTATAGTAATTAAATGTCACCGGTTAGGTGATTTTATGTATTTATGTTTTTCACCCTGCAATTTAAGAAATTATTTTAAAAAATTAAGAAACTGTGACATGGATGCCCATATTCGATGATTCTCTCATTAATAATTCTGATTAAATTCCGTATAAAATGAATTATTTAAAAACAATAATTCAATCTTTCACATCAAAAGCGCCCTCACTTTGTCTAAATGTTTCGAGGCCTATAACTCCGTTTCGTCTAAAAACGGCAACAAATCCAAAACGAGAACGACGTACTAGGAGAACGATACATGCTAGGAACATGAAATTGGCACACATATATTAGCAAATACATGAAGCCCGATTTCAAAATGTGTTCCAAATTCCATTACGCATGAAATAATGCCGATTAGTCGATTAGGTTGCCAGTGGCAACTGGACTTAAAAATGCGGCCTCTGGTCACTGCGGGATTTACCTTTTGCACATGCCACCCAAGTTTCGTCCAGTAGCATGTTTGGTATTTCGTTCCATTCTGTTCTAGTGTTTTTTGCCAATCAGAGGCCCCTTACGTGGTTTACCATGGCAACACATAGCAAAAATTTTTCATGGCTTTTAAAACTTTTGTGACACGGCTACAATATTGATTAAACATGTATATGCCCCCTTTTAGGAAAATTAGACAAAATCTTTTGCCACGTTCACTGCTTCAGACCCCATACCCCCCCCCCCCTTATGTTACTATCGATTGTGACGCCAAAAATTTCGGATGGTCAACGGGACTAATGGGAATATTGTCAATATTATGTTGATCCTGTGTTTTTTGTTTTTTTCTGTTTTGCCAGTGTGGAGTGAAATAATTAATTTTTGCTTTATTGAGGGGATAGTTTGTTTGGCCTTGAACAGTTAGAAAAACATGATTGGAAGTTCACGATTAAAGTCTGGATGAGCGTCCTTCCATGTCCGAATTTGAAGGCAGATGTTTATATTACGGCCAATAGTACATAAGCAAAGTGTTTTTGAAAGGTCATTGGGGATGTCATTCACATCATAAGAAAGAGGAGTGGACCAAGGATAGAGCCTTGATGAACGCCGCATGAAACTGGGGAGGAATCTGATAGTTGGAGATTAAAGGGAGTAAACTGTTTCCTATCTTGAAGATAAGTTTGGAAGTAGTTCAAGAGGAATTCCACGCACACCATAGAAGTGAATTTAGAAAAAGATATGTGGTCGATATAATCGAACGCTTTAGAAAGATCAAGGAAAATTCCTATAGTGTGAAGCTTTTGGGAGATAGCAAAAGAGATTTTGTGATATATGTCAAGAAGAGCAAGATCCGTGGAGTGTTTTTTCCTGAATCCGTATTGGTTGTCTTGAAAGATGTTGTTAGCCGAGAAGAAGTTGTCAAGTCTATTGTAGATAAGGCGCTCAAGAACTTTAGACAAACATGGTAGGAGAGAGACTTGTGGTTCGAGAACCGCCTTGTTCAATACTTGTTAAAACAAAATATTATCACGTACTTGTTAAAACAAAATATTATCACGTATTAATTGCTTGAGGAATACATTTTCTGATATTCTGGGTAAAGAAATAAACTACAAATTTAATTCTTAACTTAATATAATATTTTACCGATTCCATTCAAAATGATTTATATTAAAACTTTTTTGGCCCTGATTACCATGATATTGGTGTCTGTATAATTTATATGCTTTTGTGGCGAAGAAATACAAAAATATCACATCTCAAATATCATTATTAAAGTAAATTAAAGTAAATTTGGCGATTTTTGCGAGCTACGCGCGCATTTTGTTAAGTTCAGACATAATTGGAGCAAATCACCGCAACGACTAACGAATTTTGCCCCCTTGATGGGACAACTTGGGAATTTTGCCCCCTCTGGATCGACTGCCTCGGTACGCCACTGCTTAAATGTGTGCATTGTGAACCAAATTTATGGCCATAAATGTGTCTTGTTTTTTGCAAAAAGGGTGGCCATTTCGGATTTCACTTGTATTTGTGCGCCGAAGATATAATAAATACTGTTCAAGAGGTTAAATGATATGACCTCAAAACTTGTGTTTGCAGTTGGAAAATGTTTCATAATGATATTTGACGTGTGTTTCATTGCATTTCTTGACCTAAAAACATGATGGGTATCGACACCAAAATTAAGGTAATAATGGCATATAAAGCTGATATAATGGCAATACAGGTTTTTAGCGGTCATTTTGAATTTCATCACCACAAGAAGAGCTGATTAATGGTAAAACTATCTGACAACAGACATTTTGAATGTTCATTTTGGGGGACGGGAAAATCATCAATTTGGCCGGAAAAATCCATTATAATGATATTTGACATACGATCTATTGTATTTCTTTACCTCAAGAAAATATACAGACTCCAAGATCATGGTAATCAGGGCATATATAACCAATTTATGGGCAAAACAGGGGTTTTGGCGGCCATTTGATTTTGGCGGGAACCGTTGGAGTGACAATTTGCTTCCGCTATTTTTGGAATCAAAATGCTCAAAAACACCCAGATGCAAGTTTTCGTGCTTCTAACCGGAAGTGCACGCCCCAAGTAAAAAATGTCTCATATCAGCTCCGCTATAGACCAGTTAACAGCAATGTTTGTAAACATGTTAGGGCCTGGTATCTTGAAATAGGTCGGCCTGACTGTTACACACTGGGCAATTGTATGAGTTTTAATACTATGGGCCATAACGATATTCGCAGGAATGGATTCGCAGGCAACCAAAGAAGTGACGTAGGATGTTAACTGGTCTATAGCGAATGTTGTGCTCCCGGGTTGAGCTCTACCGTTCACAGGTATTGTTTACTATTCAGTTACCAATGCAACTGTGCAAAAATCTCAAAATATCAAGAAAATTGGGGGCGCTCTTTAAACAAATGTGCTGTTATTGCTTTAACCACATGTTCACCATAGAGTGTGTGATCAATTGAAACCTAGATTTATGATGCTGTCCTGTGATTTAATAACATGTCCATCACAAGTAATACAGAAGTCTGAAACTTTCTATGGCTTTAGTGCCAAAAGAGTGCATTGAGTCTTGCCTATATATATAAAGCGACAATTTATTGTCCATCAGTCATTGGTAACAGGCCTGACTGACACGATATCAGAACCAAGCGTATTAGTCACAGCCTTTGGGGTATTTTTCACATGCTATATAGCTTATAATAACACTATCCTTAGCATAAAGCAGCAGTTTATTTTACACTGATAGCTCCATGTCACTGCTATAGCATTAGTACAATAATGGGTCTAACAGGCTACCCTGAGGGACACCACAAGTGATAGCACAGAGAGATGATTTTATGAATACAAACTCTTACCTGAAAATGGCCAGAATTGATGCGCATAGATTCAAAACTCACATAATATGCTGTGGTTGACACTATTGAACGCCTTTTGGACATCAAGCCGCATCATACAAACCTAAATCCCTTGAGAAATTTGATACTTGGTAAAGTCAGTAAATTATATAAGACAAGATTCTGTCGAAAACCCTGGCTGATATTTATATGTAATATCAATTGAAAAAAAACGTGCGCTCGGCCGGACTCGAACCAGCAACTCCGTAGATACTTGCACGGCGCTCTTACCAATTAAGCTAACACGCCAGGGTTGGTAGAGGAGCGATATATATCTGTACAAGATGGCAAAATATCAGCAAAAATCATTGACTAAATATGATTTTACGATGTTTTTATATTTAGGGTTTCCTACCAGACACAGCTTGTGATGTCACTCGTAACTTAAGGATTTTTAGAAACAGTGCCAAACCATATACTCACCGATTTTTTTTTAGAGGGCCTTAAATGGCACGCCTCCCGGTTTGCAGGTCTACTGGAATTAACTTGCATGATCATTATGGCATCTCTATCCAACATTGAGTACCCGCATATTAATTGTCATACGGTACGTACCGGTTGTTTATCTATTCAGTAGGTCAGTCCAATGCGACCATCCTATCAACTCCTAACGCTTTTGGATTTGTAGTTGTAAGACTAAAGAATGGCCTGCTTCCACCTCTTTCAGTAGTCCCCACTTTAAAAAGGTGTTTGTGTGGTCTCTCCCTCGCAATCTGGGAACTGCCTTCGTTTTAAATGCATGAGCTACGTAATTGCATATAACAGATTTGAAATGAGCCTTTGGTCAGTGGTTTTCCTCCACTCGACCAAAGGTGTTGTACCAGCTGATAGTATTGAAAAGTTCCTTAATAGGGGGGGAGGAAAAGAAAATAAAAAGCGAATGACAAAATTAACAGAGGGAGTTGTGGAAACACAAGCAAATTTCGACCGGAGGGTGTACCAATATAAACCAATATATGCATGAGAGGGGCACAAAACAAAAAACGAAAGCTGGCAAAAATTTAGGGGCGAAGAAAAGGAGGCGCGTGTGATGTGATAGCCTGGGGCACCCAAGCATCACGAAAATCGAAGGTTGGAGGACTAGTCATACCTAAGTCATCGATCACGCATATTTGCCTTGAATTCTACGTATGAATAATTTCCCACCTGGTTTTCGTCATGCTTTCTTGTCCGACATCCCTACAGTGAACGTGCCTTCTTGGAAGAGATGCTTACAACGGGAGCAACTTGATTATGATGCAGTGTCCCCATTCGCAGATTTGATCTCTTCCTTATAAACAACCCAACGTTTATTAAATGCATTTTCCACCGTTTCAAGTATATCAAGGAAAATTTGGATCCTAATCCGTCATCTTTGACGCCGACGATCTCCAGAACAACCCAGCCTCAATCCTGAGTCAATTCTGTCAAGATGTTGAAATCCCGTACACCGATAAGCTCCTGGGTGCCAAAGAACGAAACATCATGAAAACCTGGAAGCATCGCGCGCGGTTTTCAATGAAATTTGTTGGAGAATGCAGGTGGTTTCTTCGAGACTGCCCTGATAGTAACAATTTATTCCGGCAAATCCTATGCCAAAACAGTAGTGATCTCTCAGTTGATTTGCAAGGCACTTGCTGATAATTGTATGCCATCATAAACAGATGTATGAAATGCGCCTCAAGCCTTAGATGCGTCGCAGGAGATTTCTACCTCCTTAAAAACGCTGTGTTCGATTACTATTGTAGATTGTACCGTTCACCTGCAAACTAATGAAGGAACCTATTTACTACTCGCCATGGATTGCGAATGGTGGTTGTACATATCTATAGGGGGGGAAATAACATTATTATGACTCGTAGCATAAGTTTGAATAATAGTAGCATAAATAAAACCTCGTAGAAAATGATGAACGACTTAGCCAACAATACGGAACTTTTAAAACAATTATACACCTCGATCAATACGAATGTAGAGAAATGTGTGTTCTCAGAAAATGAAATGGAGTTCCGCCAAAGTCAAAGATCGTCTGTAGGAGTCATCTTAAAACTCTCCAAGTGCCGATGGTAAACGTCATCACTTGGGTTTGTGATTTGTTTCGAAAATCTTGAATAAAATGAAAGAAATATCCATAAAAATAGTTTGATTTAACCAAAAAACGTGTGACACTTTCCAATGAGATAATGCCATTATTAAATTTTTGTAGAATGTAATCTATCAATGTATGGCGATCAGGGATTATGTAGCAAAAGTATGCTAAAAATAGCACGATTTCTTACCCTTTTTTTCAAAAGTAAAAAATTTTCAAGTGTGATATTAAGGGGTTTTCCAAAGCCTACGTATATAAATTTGGACTGACTATTTCATCATTAATGTTTGCATACAATTTGTAAGTTTTTGCAACAACTTGTATGCATTTAAAAGTAACAGGTTGTGGAATTTCAACCTGTGATATTTATAAAATTAATACACAAGAACGGATGCATCATTATTGTTATGATTCTTTCAATATTAATAAAAATAAATCAGCCTACAACTGAAAATAGTAAAATTTTTAAATGCTTGGAATGAAAAACGCCCTCAATTTAACAGAATGTTTATCGGCCTGTATTTCTTTTTCATTAAAATATGCAAACTTGCAACACAGAAACAAACATAAAATTTGGCACAGGTGATAAATACAAATAGATCTACAAACCATGAAGCCGGAATTTTTTTATTTGATTTTCCAAATTTGAATTATGATTCAAAATTACCCTGGATTTGGTCGAGTCACGGTTACCATGGCACGCACACATCAAAAATCTGGATTCATGGTTTTGTGCGTATTGTTCCAGTATATCTTCCACACAAGTATGGTGCGAGTTTTCGTTAAGCAGTTCTGTTTGTTCCCGTGTTTTTGGCGGTCATTTTGAATTTGATCACCACAAGAAGAGCTGATTAATGGGATTAATCTGACAACGGACATTTTGAATGTGCATTTTGGGGACAGGAAAATCATCAATTTGGCGGGAAAATCATAATGATATTTGACATATGATCTATTGTATTTCTTGACCTCAAGAAATATACAGACTCCAAGATCATGGCGGCCACTTTGATTTTTTTTAATTTTTTGCGGGAACCGTTGGAGTGACAATTTGCTTCCCGCTATTTTTGGAATCAACATGCTCAAAAACACCCAGATGCAAGTTTTCATGCTTCTAACCGGAGGAAGTGCACGCCCCAAGTAAAAAATGTCTCATATCAGCTCCGCTATAGAACAGTTAACAGCGATGTTTGTAAACATGTTAGGGCCTGGTATCTTGAAATAGGTCGGCCTGACTGTTACACACTGGGCAATTGTATCGGTTAGAGTTTTAATACTATGGGCCATAACGATTCGCAGGAATGGATTCGCAGGCAAAAAAAAGAAGTGACGTAGGATGTTAACTGGTCTATAGAGAATGTTGAGCTCCCGGGTTGAGCTCTACCATTCACAGGTATTGTTTACTATTCAGTTACCAATGCAACTGTGCAAAAATCTCAAAATATCAAGAAAATTGGGGCGCTCTTTAAAAAAATGTGGTGTTATTGCTTTAACCACATGTTCACCAGAGAGTGTGTGATCAATTGAAACCTAGATTTATGATGCTGTCCTGTGATTTAGCGGACAAGATAGCTCAATCAGCTCAATCAGGTAAGCGCTCGACTCCAGTGTGTGCTCATCCATGCGTATAGGCGTGCGTTCGAGCCCTGTGAGATTCAGGTATCTTGTAATTTCCCTGGACAAGAAATTAACCGCTTGGTTGTCTCGATTTACCCATGCGATATTTGAGAAGCTGGTCCCGGCTGCGATGGTTATCTCGATGTATGTTTGCTGATAAGGGAAAGCGCTGATCCCGATCTGCTGCATCCCTTGAAATGATGCTAAATGGTTTATGGTATGGTTGGGCCACAGTGATCAGCGACCATTTGTGAAAGCGCCTAGAGGCCAATAGCATAAGGCGCTATATAAATCTCTGCTATTATTATTATTATTTAATAACATGACCATCACAAGTAATGCAGAAGTCTGAAACTTTCTATGGCTTTAGGGCCAAAAAAGAGTGCATTGAGTCTTGCCTATATAAAGCGACATTTTATTGTCCATCAGTCATTGGTAACAGGCGTGCCGCGTTATCAGAACCAAGCGTATTAACCACAGCCTTTGTGGTATTTGTCACATGCTATATATAATAGCTTATAATAACACTCTCCTCAGCATAAAGCAGATGTTACTTTTGCATTGATAGTTCCATGTCATTGCTTTAGCATTAGTACAATAATGGGCCTAACAGGCTACCCTGAGGGACACCACAAGTGATAGCACAGAGAGATGCTTTTATGAATACAAACAAGCTCGTGACTGAAACCGGCCAGGGTTGATGCCCATAGATTCAAGCTTCTCACACGTTGTGATTGACACTATTGAACGCCTTTTGGACATCAAGCCGCATCATACAAACCTAAATCCCTTGAGAAATTTGATACTTGGTAAAGTCAGTAAATTATATAAGACAAGATTCTGTCGAAAACCCTGGCTATTATTTCTATGTAATATCAATTTTAAAAAAGTGCGCTCGGCCGGACTCCAACCATCAACTCCGTAGTTACTTGCACGGCGCTCTTACCAATTAAAAAAGCTAACACGCCAGGGGTTAGTAGAGGAGCAATAGATCTCTATACAGATCCAATCGGTTCACCCTTCATGTAAGACTGGCAGGGATTAGCCTAGCACGAAATCGTCTATAAAAGGATCAAGGATTACAAGTCTGTACAGCTTTTATTCCGTAAAAGAAGTCTTTAATCTAGTCCTAACTCATGATATCTTACCCAGGACACACCACAAATATCATCAAAAAAATTAATTAATCTGATTTACATTGTTTTAAGAAATCAAAAAATAAAAAAAGTAAAAAAAACCATTTATAATATTTTTATGTATTAAACCGTTTAGAACGAAAGATTGTGTTTGACCGGATGAGAACTCTATACAATATGTAACTTTAAAATTCCAAGCATTTATTTAACGTTGCATGTATATAAATTTACTAAATATTCTAATAGTGTAATGAACGTGACTTTGTTAAAGAACCCCAATTGCAAGATAATCATTAGTAAAATCACATGTCCAATCTCTAGCATCTCTAGAAGGCCCTACTTCACTGCGCCTGGTGTGCTTTATTCCGTATGCAAAAAACTGGTGTTCCTAAAGTCGCAGTTAGAAGTTTTGTTTAGCTTTCACGTAATTCAGCATTAAATAACATAATCAATAAAAGTCTATATAGATATGAATATAGTTGAATTGGGTTCATAATGTCTGCTTGATTTTCTCATCCAGACCTTACAACCATAGGGCGCAGATCTAAAGCCAACGCACTGATCGAAGTTGAGTACATATAGGATTTTTTTGATAAAAGGAAAAGATAAATATTTGAATCCCTCCAAAAGCTTTTTACAAGGTTTTACACATACTGTTTTTAAACATAGGCCTGATTAATAAAATTTGCAATATTTTTTTAAACACTAGTACTTTTAAAAATCGCTCTACTTAAAGACGGAAGTATTTTTTACATGCTACTTCTTGCACTTTGTCTCAATATTTCACGACATTCAAAGAACAACCTGTCATTTGCAAATCCATAGCTCTTGGTAGAAATTTTCATAAATTTATTCCTTCATTATCGATTTTTGTAGAAATTACCGTAACATATTTTTCCATCATAAAACTTAATTAAATGATTTATTGCCATAAAACATAAATTTCATAACATGTGTTCCTAATTGCCTTATTGTTCAAGTTTAACCCCCCTTCGACCAATATTTGCTTCCGAACTTTACAAAATCAAAACACAGTCCAATCACTGAATCCACGAAGCTGCATGAGATACGGCAATGGTAATTAAGCCACCCTTTGACTAATCAATGCTGGTACCCGTCTTTTTTGAGTTCCGTTACAATGGCAGAACATGTAATTCGCGGATATCCGTGGCAACTTGTGAATCAGGTTGAATGGAAATCATTGTTGTTTGTGGTGGCAATGTCCCTTATCATTTGAAAGAAAATATTAATCAAGAAGCGAATATGAGACTATTTTCTATAATAGATGCAATTTACATTTTTTTTAAAATTAACAGTTTATTTTCAACACTTCAATGTCAAAATTCCTATAGATTTCTGTAACGGGGTCATGCGGCAATCAATTTGAAAAAAATAGCCTCTTCGCTTGCAATATATGAGCTATAAAAGGTTTATAATCTATTTCGCCATTAAAATAGCTTTTTTCCAAGTAAAATTGCAGTTTGGCAGGGGACTTGGTAAAAAGTGTCCACGTTGGTAGACTTGTATCCACACCTCGCAAAACGAGTTTTTCATAATTTGCGACGATCTTTAAAAGAGCAAAATACACTGTAAAAATGACAACGTAATTCTAGTACTCCATTGTTTTGAATAATAGAATCAAAATAGAATAAAACTATTGTATTTGGAAACTGGAAATACAGACCTATATGGACTATATTTAAACGTGATGTTAAAAGTGGGGCTCTTCAAATCCCATAACAATACAGGTTGCAGTCAAATTCTCCGTATATTTTTCACAACAAACTAACTTGATTTAAAATATTTTTAAACAACGTATATTTTGTAGTATCGCACGTAAAAACTTTGGTGGACATTGTGGATAGGGTCTACTAAGATAAGTGTTAGTCAGTACAAATGTGTATAAGTTCATATTTCTTGCAGGAAATGAGGTCGGACCTCATTTTTGAGGATTGTGGTGGTCCTCAAATGGAGAACTGTGATATAGTTCTTTAAAAGCATCGTGGATTTTAGTAATGATATTCCTACCTATCACATTTTTTGTAGTAACCACCAACTAATAAGTTGGTTGTGATTGAATTTAATTTATATATACTCTAATTATTGCAGGAATTTGTTTGGGAGAATTGCTGACAGTAATACTGTAAAATTAACGATCTTGTTTGCAGCGTAGGTTAATTCTGAAGCTAATCACCTACAAAGGTAAAGTATATGTTGTTTTTTTCGTTGCTTTTCTTTCTTAACTATTCCTTATATTGGTTTCCTTTAAAAACTATATAAACGAATTGAAGACAACATTAATTATAATGAGGTACATGTATAGATTCGATGTATTTGATGTAGTTTGCTTTATTCACTTTGAACCTCCAGCAACAGCCTTCCATTTAGAAGAAAACAAGTCACTGAAGGATTTTTCGGAAATTTCCTCGTACTAATAACAATCTACTTTTATGAGTTTCTATACTGTAGTCATGGTATGGGTAATTTTAAAACGTGTCATATTTCGTAGACCTTCAACCTTGCCACTATGCACCATCTAAAACTTAACGGGGTCAAAAATATGACCACAAAATGGTCTTGCATTTTTGACAATGTGGTTCAAACTTGTTAAACCCCCTTAAGCAACAGGTTCAAAGATGACCCGTTTTAAACGTTCAAAAGGGTTGGATAAGATAACGGGTCTTCAACAGGAGATGCGGGAAGGGATAGTGGTTAGTGAAATTTAATTGGAGATGGGACGGTTGTGAGGGACCCTCGTAATGGAGATGGTGATTCAGTTTAAGGGACATCATGATGGAAGATGCACTCTCAGAAAAAATACGGCTTTAGAACCTTTTTATTGTCCTCTATATTGAACCTTTAAGAATGGAACCCTCAAAAATGGTTTCTTAAAAATCTGTGAACTCAAAAAGGTTTCCTAACAGAACATAAAATGTGGGCTATAAGCAGTTTAAGAACTATTTTTGGTTCGTTGAAGAACCTTATATAGAAGAAAAGATTAGAATCTTTTCGCACTTTTTCTTAGAGTAGGGATATATAAGGCGCAGTGGCGTACCCAGAGGGGAGGGGGGCATGGGGCAGCTTCCCCCCCCCGTGGGGATCTGCCCCCCCTCTTGCCCTAAAAATTAGTGATTTACATAGGCCATGTACCTATACTAACAAATTTTAATATAAGCCTGGCCACCCCCAAAATTATGTGCCCCCCCCCTTTACCCCCCTAAAAAAAAACTGGTTACGCCCCTGAAAGCAGCTCAAAATGAAGATGTCAATTTATTTATACATCCCCTCTCCATATTGAGGCTCCTTATCCAACTAAATCCTAAACTCACGTCTAAGCAAAAAAAAAACACTCCCCTTATCATGATCCTCTAAAATCAGATTAGTCCACGGAGAGCTCACCAAAAATAATCTTTGTCCAAGTTTTTGACACACTTCCAGATGAAATTGGAATTATTTTGATAAAACCAATATTAGTTTTAAAAATAGCAAGTTATCTTGAAGTAGGTGCCCTGAAATCAAAGTACTGATTTGGTTAGCCAATGTAAGCTCCATCAATAATATCCCCCATCTAAAGGATTAAGCTTTATTTCTTTAGTACTCAAAACTTGGTGATCTTCGTATTTTCGTATTGTAGTGAGGGAGAACGTCATTACCGTTTTTTTAATTGTTTCATTGACACTATAATTTAATACTACTTGAAGACAAGATTTAGAATTTGTTCAAGTCATTTTTTTTGAAGATATTCACGTTTTTGGCTGCCCTATTGTTCGACGCCATGTACACCAACTTAAAAGTATCCAGAAATAACTTTATCGTGTCTAACAAAAATCTAAGACTCTGTTTATTTTTTTTTTTTTTTATCTCGGGTATTCGCTGTTATAGGGCGTATTTTAAAAATTATTAGATTTTTTGGCTTACTTTTGAGATTTGGAGTCTGACTCATTGTTAACAAGTGCCATGCACTTGTCATTGGGGTCCTATAGTACCTCCCATATTTGATATATATAGGTTGAATCGATAATTATCATTTATGGCGCCCGCCATCTTGGATTCTCAAAATGCTCAAGGATCCCAGGTGGCACCGTGGTGGATCTTATTCTACACCCCTAATCTAACATTTTCAGCAAAAACAAAATTGTGTCCTTACTCAACTTTACGGTCAATCCATACTGGAACCATATCTCCCCACTATTGGAGCAAATACGAAATCAAACTTATGTTTTTTATGTGAACCTGTGATCAAATTAAAATCACCTTTTTGTTTTTCACTTTTAAAATGGGGCGTGATTCCGATCGTCTTTGGGACTCCCCCCCCCCCCCGATTTTACCCGGAAGTAGTATCCATTTGATATCATATGAAAGGCTGTATTTTTCTCATTTGCGTCCTGACATTTGAGCCCTCGAATCCATTCATTCCCAATACTCAACAAAAAACCGCCCGTTTTAGGTGGTTTAACCACTTTATAGCACAGTAGTTTGCATAGGGCTTTGCAACATGCATGATTGCTTCTACCATCAACCCGCAAGTGTGTTTTCACACGGTACTTGATGGAGTGTATTGCCAGTGCAAGGCTCTCATATCTTATAAAGAGAAAGAGAACACAATACACATAAATCGAAACAACCACCTTTAAAGACATTTCTGGAGCCAAATACAAGTTAGAAATCTCGGGAGAAATTTATTGAAGTGTCCTGATCTATATAAAATCCTACATGCACTATGTATGGCCTTGAATTTTGCGTTGTAACCTTTATACATGTTTTAGGTGATTTTGCTATATTAAAACATTTATACTGAACTTGGGTGCTTCAAAGCTGAATCCCAATTATACCGAGATTCTTCGTGCCCGAATTCCATCTAAATTTTGATGACAAGCTAAATCTGCATTTTTATTGACCCTTTAAAATGAAACAATCCAACAACTCTAGTTGTTTAAGTTAAAGGATTTCACTGTAAAAAAAATTGTTTAGAAACATGGTTGCTAGGTATGGAAATCCGGGGGGGTGGGTCTCTAAAACTGTGCGTAGTAATTGGACCACTTTCCTTTTTTTCTTTATATGTAACAACCGTAAACATGTATATCTAATACTATTTTATTACTAACCGCTATCCATCAATGAGATAATTAAATACGTTTAGTTTTAACGCGGTAATTAACTTATCGTAAGAAGAAAAAAAATGTGTATTATTGCTAAACATGATTTTTTTACAATGCAACATCAAATTTTGTATCTTTAACTCATCTACCAAAATGGAAAACAACTTATTTTTAAATTATATTATTGTCTTTGTTTCTGAATTGTGGCAGATGAAGTCACGCTAAATACAGTATTTACAATTGAAATACTTTAGAAGCGCGTTGTTGCTTGAATTCATGTTACATAATAAAAGGTCTGGGAAATGTTCTCGTACACAATATTAGAATAATCAAAGACAGATGAGTTAGTCTTTCATTTTCTTGACCGACTCGCCTTCCTGTAAATTAAAAAAGGAGACCTGAAATATTTAGAGCTTTTGCTCCCACTGTCTTCATATCTTTTCGTCCATCCCGCCCCGATACGAAATAATTTTTCGATAAATGGACCGTTGATATTTTGTTTGGTTGATATTGAATTGCTACTTACCTAGAGAAGAAGTCTGATGTACATTTCTTGCGTTTTTAGTTTGCACTCTAAGCCACTGGAAAAACCCTTCTTTGGAGTGGTTTAATTACAAAATGCATGATTTAAACACAACGCTGTTTAGGCCTTTTTCGTTCAGGTAAGAAACACATATTTACGGCGCCCTATATGCAAAAATGGGTCGGTGTTCCTTGAAGGTCAATTTAGAATTGTTCGAATTGCTGTAATAGCGGTATTTTGTTAATATCTTAATATTTTTCCAGTGTGTGATGGCTTAAATTTCTTTAGTATTACTGCTTTTACTCATATTTCTAACCTGTACTTTTGCATGGATATAATAAATACAAGTTTAGCCTAAAATGATCTTGGAATATGCTCGGTCTTTTTAATTTAAATCGTACAAACATCTCAAGCGAGCGATATCAAACATCGCTCTTCCACAAGTCACTTAATCACATACTAATGTGTGAATTATTCTCTTTTTTTTCTTTATTTAACGACTCGTCTTCTTTAGTTGATATAATATAAATAGGACAACGACCTACTGTAGCTGAATTAATGTTTGACATGTTTTCTATTAAAGCCGGCACATTTTACAATCCTAGACAACAAAGCATGTTACATTGACCTGGTTTCCCCCATCGTGGGCCGACTGCCCGCTGCTTGCGTTGGCAAAAGTCATAATAGGCTTCTTTCTATTGACACATACGCAATATGAGGACAATGGTGGTTAATTGTTGGATCTCACGTTTGCTATTGACGAACCAGTCTGCATTGTCGCATGGCGTAGCCTGAAAACGTAATTTTCACCAAAAAGCCCCTATATTTTGTAACGTAACGTCAGTATTTTTTTGTTGATATCCATCTGTTCACTGCTGTGACAGGCGTAGATTGGTTTAGAAAATGTATTGCAGTCGAAATTTCCAAGTGGTTATTAATTTGTAACGAGAATCATAAACCAAAGTTTGTCAAGTTGTATAAAAAAAATGAATATTTTTCTTTTTTTAATAATTTAATTCAAAATACACACTGAAAACCACCATTTATACAACGGGTTCACAAAAATCGAATACGTATTCGATAGCTTGCGTGTCCAAATATCTCAAAGCACACAGAGAATTGCGAACGACTACGTATTCGTGGGACAAAAAGTGCTACTTCAGTGAGCAAAACGATAATAGGTTGTCAGATTTAAGGCAATCGGTGAAAGAATTGAGACCTTTCTTCATGAGGGATTGGTTATGTTATTTCACATTTTAATTTTTGTGTTTTAATTATGTTACTTTTTTTTTTTGTTTTGTTTTTTGTTTTTTGGTTTGTTTTGTACTATTGAAACCTACGGTCGTGCGTCGTGAAAAAGAACTATCCAAGTTTGAGTTTTAACCATTTGTACAAATAACCACTTTTTTTTTTTTTTTTTTTTCACTTTTAGGGGGTCATAGTGACATTAACCTCGTATTACCAAAGGGGAGGAGTTACCACCCAGGTAATTTCATGCGGTGCCAAAACGTTAAAAACTTTAGTTAAGTCTTCCCTATTATTTCAACTTCATTCTGGCTCATTGTTGGCGAAACAAGTGGAGGTAGCACCGTCACCGGGGTTATTACCTCTCTACCCATATTGAACATGCAGCATTCTGATTGGTCAGTTTACTGGCAATATCTGGCAATATGAGCCGGCAATGGCATTTTCTTATCATTTATTTTCTTCATCAGCATACAAAATACACATAATTAGGCAATTACCTTAAAACCTATACAAAAGAAACAATAATAATATAATAATAAGGAGTGTATAGCGCCGCCATACATTGAAACAAAACCCCAAGCGCATACAATAATAGAGATACATTAAAAGTATATACTAAAACTTAAACTACATAAAAATGCATTACTATACAAAACGCTCAAAAATTACATACTAATTTTTTGAAAGATTAAAGTATACATATATTGCAATCAAAGTAATTATACAATGAATAAAAAAAAGCCGATGCCCGACATGACAGGACTAGATTGGGCATAGGTATTCCATATCATACTCACTTCGTACATAACCAAAATACAACAGTAATAACTGATGATCATAATAAAAATTAAATTGCGAAAATTATAGATTAAAAAGAAGGTTTTCAATGCGGTCTTGAAACATTGCAAAGATTTGGCACGTCTAACAAAATCGGGCAAACTATTCCATTCACACGGCGCAGCGATGGAAAAAGATCTTTTTCCATAACGGATTTGCAGTTAGAGCCACAGGCGGAATCTGAAGAAGTCTTTTTGAGCTCGATCTTAATTTTCGCGAGGGCAGATATGGAGTGAGAAGTTCATTGATATAGATAGGGCCAGATTTGCTAGAGACTTGTAGACCAACAATAGCATCTTGAACCCGAGACTTCGGCTTCTAATCGGCAAACCAAGCAAGTCCCGAAGAATAGGCTGTATGTGTTCATGTCTTCTAGCACCCACAACCACGTGCTGCCGATTTGTACAAGCTGAACTTAGCGATATCAACGTCTCGGCAGTCCATAAAGCAAACAGTTACAATTATCAAGTCTCGACGATATAAAGGAGTGGACGAGACGCTCTGTAGTGGGCTTATCAAGATATTTCCTTAATCTGGCTGAGAGTTCGCAGTGCTGATAGGCTGAACGACACACATTACTGACATGATTTGACATGGTAAGGTGACTATCGATAAATACACCAAGGTCCCGGACGCCATCAACAAGGGAAAGTTAGTGTTGCTAAACTAGTTGATATTTCAGTATTGCAATGCCACATCTGGAAGTTCATGTCTGGCGCCCGCGCTTGTTTAAGCTCACACTGCACATGATTTGGGCAGCCATCTTAACCCCAGAGTGTGGGTCTGCTACTCATAGTTGGACGCTAGTTTTGCATTGAATAAGCATAGCCCTAAGAATGCAGCAAATCTGCTCAGGTTTGTTTTCCTCTCCAGATGTTTTTCTTATATTGGGGATACATAGTTAGGGGTACAGTTCCTGGCCTTTTGTTCATGCTAGCCAGGCACATGTGCATGCCTTGTCTGATGTATTTGCTCTTTCATGCTTCCCTGGTTGTGTTGCCTCTCGGTTAGTTTCTTAGCATGTATCCCCAGGTATTAATTTGAATTCTAGACCTTACTAAAAGGGTGGGATCTAATAAAAAATAGATGGCAGGTTATTAGCTGTTTGCGCCAGGCTAGGCCATGCAAGCGTTCTAGCGGGACAGCCTAGCCACTCTTCGACTTTGTTACCTCTTGTAGTGCGTGGATTTAGTTGATCCCCAGTTCAGGCTGGATTCAGGTTCTGCGTTGAAGCTTCAGTGACTTGTCTGCCATTTGTACTGCATGCCAGCATAGGCCTTGGAAGCCGTAGACAGCACAACCTTTTTCCTAGACCTGACATAGGATCTCTCTCCATATTTACTAACAAGGCCAGACCTTCCTGAAGGGCGAGGCTATAAACGCCAGAAGGGACTTAAGGTCTACGACGGAACCTGGTTGTCTGATTTTGCCTACCTTGTTCATGGTGTGGCCATTGTAGGGAACTACTAACAAGGAGACACTGCTGGATGTGGCAGGTACAGCCCCTTGTTTTTGTGTGTCCAGTCAAGGTCCACACCATATTGCAACAAATATCATGAGTACGGCTACGCCTACAATGATTTCACCATTCCATGGTATGTTTATATGGTTATTGTACAGCTCCGCTAACACCATCAATACGCCAATTCTTACATATATGAGTACGGCTACCCCTACGCTCATTTCTCCTTATATGGTTATGGTACAGCTACGCTAACACCACAATACGCCATTATTACACTATATGCGCAAGGCACGCCTCGCTAATTTCTGTTTATATGGTTATGGTCAACTCCGCTAACACATCAAATGCCATTTATACCACTATATGAGTACAGGCTCGCCTACGTCATTTCACTTTCCATAGTTTTTTTATATATGTATGGTACGGTTCCGCTAACACCATCAATAGGGCCGTGTATTGCACTATATGAGTACGGCTACGCCTCCACTCATTTCACCCTGCCATGAGTATGTTTATATGGTTATTGTACAGCTCCGCTAACACCATAAATACGCCAGTTTATTACACTATAGGAGTACGGATCCGCCTGCGCTCATTCTTACCCTCCATGGCTAATTGTTATCATAAAAATATTAGTTAAAGGTAGAAGCATGCATGCCCACGTGAGAATAGCGGCTATCTAACCGTGTTTTGATAATTATAAAGATCATTATAGCCATTTTGCGTAACTCGCATGCGTCGGAACCGGGTGGCCTGGCAATGATACATCATTCTATGCAAATGCGTGTACATAATATCAGAAAATGGTGCAACTAGATGATGGAAATCAGGGAATAGATGAATAAATTGGTACTAAAAGATAGGGTTAAAGGTAAGCACTGCGGGAAAGATGGTTACGGCTTTTGCGCTGGCCTTCGCCATCTTGTATATCGAAGTCTTGTGTTTATTATGTCAATTGTGATTATGTACAGCTCGCTAACACCGTCACTCGCCTTTATTAAACTATATGAAGATGGCTGTGCCTACGCTGCGCCATAAAGTATTTAAACTATATGAGTAATTTCACTCTTCCCTGCCATACATGCATTTACCCTTGTAGTTCAGGTATATGCTAGGCCTACCAAAAAAACAAAAAAAAAATATCGTTAATATGCTTGTGGAGGTCCCCCACTGGCAACAGCATCACATGGTATGTACTGCGTTCCCTTTTTGCTCACTGCATACGATGTTCATTGTATTCCGGGTATTGGCGGACACGCCCATATTCCAAGTTAGCCTTACCGTTTGAGTACTGACAGGGAACGCCTATTACCTCCGGGACTGTTCATAGGCATGACATCCTATGGCACTCGAGTAGGAAATTTAATTAAATACATGTTTTTATGTTTCCGGCTATGGTCATGTTAGATTGTCACTGAGGTGGCACACTTCCTTCGCACACCATTCATTCATGCATGGTGATTCATTGTCTCTTTCTGTATTAGGACAGCCCAGAGCGAGTACAGGTCCCCTGTCCACACATCATCTTTACTCTCTCCAATTGCTGCGCAGCAACGGTCATCAATGGCTGCCAGTGCTCAAGAGTATGATCCACCCACCACCTCCACCTGCCTACAGCTTGCACATCAACGCTTCAGAAGTTCTCCAACCACCACCCCACCACCAGTTACCCATGCAAGCATTGTCACCAGCAGCCATAGCCTGCCTTCGCATCCGGCTTCTGTTGCTCAGCTGTCTCCGTTGGAAGGCTTAATCCAATCCCCATTACTAACGGCAGTTGCACAGTCGTCCTTACCGGCAAACATCACTCAGCTCTATCAACTGCAACGGCAGCGCAGGCCTCGGCACTTCCAGGTCGGGTTATCCCACCACAACCACCAGCTCCTATTTCGCAGTCATTGGTATCGCCAGAAGTAGCAAGGCATCTCAGTGGAGCTACGAGCAGTTGTTACCACCAGAGGCCACAATTTAACCACACCACCAGTGTCAGTCACCCAACCTTCTCCACCGGCAGGAGTTTTCCAGCCGTCAATACCGCTGTGCACAAGCCACATCCTAGGAGGTATGGGCCAGCCACCACAATTAGGGACTGCTTGGCAGGAACGACATCACCATCCTCAGCTCTACCACCCATTCATCCGCTACCATCATACATGCCTATTATACCCACCCACCATTATGTCAGCCTCCATTCGAAAACTATTCCAATTCAGCCAGCAGGACACCCGCCATTTGTTCAATCTACACCAAGGCCCAACACTTCACATGGTAAGTTGCGGCAATAATTATAATATAGGAATATACAGATCTATATATTTGTCGTTCATGTGTTTTTTTATGTGAAGCTTGATTTTGTCTTTGCAACTGCTCCATTAGTTGTATTACTTGGCGAACAGGCACTACGTCCGACTCGGCTGCGGCATATGAAAAGGGACATAGGGTACGTCTTAGTTCACCTAAATATGGCAGTCCCTAAGCACACTCATGGGGGTGGATAATGGCCAACAAAGCCATCATTCACAATCTCCTTAATTATATTCAGTCAGTTCCTATATGCATTTGGTTGGCGGCACAGTATGCACTAGTGCTAATACTCCAGGGCTTAACATGACTTAACAATGTGGCGCCGCCTGAGTGCCCTAGGTGATCACTGGTAAACCATTAAGCTATTAACTGGCTTGCACTTATATATATTAGTGTTTTACTTCTGCATGCTATTTTTCTTCCCACTACCGTGTTTTCGGCTCCACCCATTGCTTCAGTATCTCTTCCCCAATGGACCTCCGCTTGCCTTATGTCGACGACAAGACACTGCAAGCCATGCAATCCGGAGACAAGTTTGTGGACCAGCCCGATTGATCCCAGAAAGCCAAAGGTCGAGCCCATCACAATATACATTGCAAAATCCACATTAGATTATGACGGAGCTGCGATGGTGTCGGCAGCGAAATCTTCGTGTCAATCCACTCAGCAGCTTCAGTGGTGCCAAGCATTCAGCAGTTTGCGATATGTTATTATTTCCAACTAGGCACTAGGATTGTTCGCTAATGGCATTCATGGATGGTAACACTGACTACCAACCCCCTTCAAGCCTGCCTTACCTATGATGTTGAGTTTAGGAGGCGCATTAGTCGCTACCCTGCTGCCATGCAGTTGGGAGGTACGGACCATGGACATCCTAGATCTTGCATTCAGCGAGTTCCTAAGACTCATGCTCATACGAGACCCAGCGCTCGTTCATGCGCAAAGACCAACACCCAACCTCTGCACCTACGGCAGAGCCTTGTAAGCGCTTTAACATAAAACTTTGCAACTCTATCAACTGCACTCGCCCACACATTTGCTTCTTGTGCTCCAAACCCCATCCAGGGACTGACCATTATGCCTTGACGGTCTCCAATCAGCAGCGCCAAAATCAGCAGCGTCTCAACCAACCACGCCCAAACCAATTTCGCCCCAACCAGCGCCCAAACGACCCAAAAAACTTCCAGCAGGGGAAGTTTTAAGCACTTCCATGTTGTCTGTCACCTTTCCACTTATGCACCCATCCTCAGTGGAGCACCTCAATCCTTCAACCCCAATCAATGTTGAGCTATTTCTTTCCATGCTTGAGCAGCACCCCGACCAATGCCTTGTACAGGAAGTTTGTGATGCGCTTTGCACGGGGGTAGATATAGGCTTCAAGGGCACCCGTTCAGCGGTGCATACCCCCAATATGAGATCAGCCTATGACAACCCAGAGGTCATTCGTGCCACTATCCACAAGGAACTTGAGTCTGGTTGGTCTATCGGTCCCTTTTCCTCGCCCCCATTCAAAGACTTTGTTGTCAATTCTATTGGAGTCGTTCCGAAGAAATCCGGTGGTTTTAGAATGATTACCGATCTCTCTCGTCCGGAGCAGGAGGGTATCAACCACGCCATCAACAAGGATGAGTTTAGTTTGGCATACTCAGGCATTGATGATGCCATAGCCATCCTTAGCCAGGTTGGCCCGGCAGCACACATGTGCAAACTAGACATTAAGGACGCTTTTCGGCTCATCCCAGTTCGCCCTGCTGACTGGCCGCTCTTAGGCTACAAATGGGAAGGGGAGTATTTTTTCCATACAAGGCTTCCTTTTGGGCTCAGATCCAGCCCCTTTCTCTTCACCCGTTTCTCCTCACTTCTCGCTTGGGTGGCGGCATCCCAGTGTGGTTCGGAGTCTATACTTTTTTACCTGGATGACTTCTGGTGTGGTGACAGTGAGGAGCGTTGCCGTCACACCTTTGATACATTGTTAGCAATTTGCCACCAACTCAATATCCCTTTATCTCCTGAGAAGATTGAGGGGCCAACCCCTGTCATAACTTTCCTAGGAATCCAGTTAGATGCTCCTAACCAGACCTTGGCATTACCACCAGAGAAACTTCACCTCCTTCAACAGGAATTGCAACTTTGGGGCTTGAACAGAAGAAAGTGTACGAAACGAGAACTGCTTTCTCTCTTGGGCAAACTTTCCTTTGCTTCTAAGTGCATCCCAGCGGGCCGTATTTTTTTTCCGTCGGCTTATTGATCTTTCAATGAAAGTACGGAAGCTCCATCACAGATTAGACCTTACTCTAGAAGCCAGAGAGGACATTGCATGGTGGACTTACTTCCTACCAAAGTGGAATGGCTCAGCTCACTTTATTGATACATCATGGTCCTCAGCTGATAGTCTACATCTCTTCACTGATGCAGCGGCATCCATTGGTGCTGGCGCCTACTTCAAGGGAAGTTGGTTCTTCATACCATGGCCTCAAGGAATTAAGGACAACAGGGCCATCCACATTACATGGATGGAGCTCTTCCCCATTGTTGTTGCAGCAAGAGTCTGGGGTAGTGCATGGTCCCAGAAGAGGGTGCTTTTCCATACAGACAACAGGGCAGTGGTAGATATCTGGTACAGGCAATCATCCAGAGTCCCTGTGATCATGTCATTGGTTCGTAAGCTTTTCCTCACAGCAGCTCAGTGCAATTTTCATGTTGCTATCTCTCACATCCCAGGTCACAATAACAGGTTTGCTGATCTTATTTCTCGTAACTTACAGGCCCAGTTCCACCGCATTGCTCCTCAGGCGGATCCTTTGCCTACAACGGTACCAGCGTCAGTGACATCGGACCTTTTCCCCAGCACTTGATGCACCAGTCCTCATGGTTGATGGGAAAGAGTGTAGCAACAGGAACCCTTTCTACATACAAGACAGGCATCACAAGTTGGGAGAAGTTTTGCAAATGGCATTCCCTTAGACCTTATCCAACTTCTGAACATAACCTTTGTCTTTTTATTGCCTATTTGTCATACAATCAGTATGGTTTCTCAACTGCCCAAACCTACTTAGCATCTATTAACTTTGCTCACAACATGTTAGGTCTAGCCCTCGATTTTGCATCTATGCCTGTCCTTCAACGCATACTCTGTGGACTTCGTCACACGGCTCCACCTTCATCGTCTCGTTTACCTTTCCCATCCTGCAGCTCTTACAGCTATAATTTGCTAATTCCTCTTTTAATTTATTCGATCAGCACTGCTTATGGGCATGCTGTGCTCTAGCTTTCTTTGGATGCTTCCGCATTGGTGAATTACTTCCTACCCCAGCCAGGAACAATATCCAGACCTGTGACATCCTCCTTGATGGTGATATACTACAATTGCATCTCCGCCAGTCCAAGACTGATAAATATGCTGCTGTCTCGTTGATCGTCATCAAAGCCACAGGGTCTCCCCTGTGCCCTGTTCAGGCCCTAGCATGCTATCTCCCACACCGCCTGGCATGTTTCCCTGCAGGCCCAATCTTCATCCTGAGTAAGGGTAAGCCTCTGACCCCTTCCGGTTTAATTGTATTATTAAGGCAGCATTAGGTGAATTAGGCCTAGATCCCACACGTTACTCATCGCACAGTTTTAGGGCAGGAGCAGCCACCACAGCTGCTACGGCAGGCTTACCAGACTGGCTAATTAAGTCCATGGGTGGGTCGATGGTCCAGCCGATATGGCTTTATATATGCCTTTATCTGCAAAGCGAAACCCCTCTTATATATCAAACCACCACCAGCAAGCCTCGCTAATATCCCGAGGCTGCTTTGCAATGCCCCAACAGGATAACTGCCGTTGCGCTAGTAGCCCCAAGCTGTGAACTGAATGATATTTGTTAGGTAACATACCAGCCATGACACCTGTAAACATAGCCCATTTACTGTGCCTGGAATCTGAACTATAGATGGTAAGAGTATTCATCATTTACTGTGCCTGGAATCTGAACTATAGATGGTAAGAGTATTCATCATAGCTCATCACTACTTTGAATGGTAATATAAACTTTATGGCAGGAGTCCCTAGGAGATAGGGATATACTTGTCCACCTGCAATTAGGGAGTTATCATATTGTATGTAAATGTTAACTTTGAGATATGTCAGTCACGAACATTGCATTGAACATCAATTTTAACTTTGGAACTCTAAGAGATGGGACTATACACAGTCCAACTAGTAGTAAGGGTAATCATTATTTCTGTGAGTGTTAATGTTAACTTGAGTAGTATTATTGTAGTCCCTGTGAGGCAGGGCTATAGTGCAGTAATGTGAATTTTGAACGTTAGATAGCGCTACACTCCAACCATCTAGAAGTATGGAGTAATCATTATGTCTCCGCTGGTCTCCTATTAGCACGTAACCATTCCCCAGCATGGTTGCCCATGTGCTATTTCCTTGTTAGGACTATTCCTGCATTCAGCCATGACTTCGGCTGCTTCGTAATTGTCACTGAGGTGCATGTTGGCTTAGGGTGCGCAGTTTTATTCCTACCTCGCGGCCATAGGCTACTCCATACTTCATAATGGACGGGGTGTGATGCTTCAGTTGCCATTCCAAGTTGTGTTTACTGGTACTTGTATAAGCCGGTCCCTAAGATAGCTACCACATAGTGGTTTTAGTATAGTCTCTTCTCATAGTTGTTTTTTAAAGATTTGGTACCATTTTTCCAATTGCTATTTGCAAGTCAATTGTCCTTCCCCAAACTTTAGTCAGCTGAGTAGAATTTGGTGATATATTTGTCCACCATTAAAGCGTTGCCATACCTGTATCGCTGGTGCATCCCGTCTCCTCATTGTTTCCCCTTTCTTCTCCACTTATACAATACATTGGTCCAATTTGGGGCGATTGGGTCAGCGCAAGGGCATTGTCCCTGGCCCCTTGTCGCTTCCCCCTAGTTGGGTGCTTAGCAGTTCATGTGCTTTACGCTGCTCACTACTGTTCTACCTGCTCCCAGCTAGGGCCGAAGCAACTGCTTTCCCCGTTCGGGCAAATTGGTCCTAATTCTTATCTCACCTGTACTTAGTACAGGGAGTGATATGGTTTAGGGTTTAGTTTCCATCTCCTTAGCATAGCCATTATAATGGTCAATGTGCATAATAATAAATATACATTATCTGTGCATGTCCAAACAAATTTTCATAATATGCATTATGTTGTCTAGATCTTCCTCTTTCATTTAACACCTTGCTTGTAAAAACAAAGTGTAAAATGGCTGAGATCTGAGATAAAACGCACGAAAGACGCATAACCTCCTAACCCAAATTTGCACTTTATGGAGTTTTGCAGTGTATTGGGCATTAATTGCAGCGTAATGGGCATTACAGTGTACTGCGACACTAATACGCGAACCGTAATCAATATTGCAAGTAGGCTTACTATATTTGGACATGGCAGATGCTTTATACTGAACTCTCTCTCTCTCTATCCCAATAGACTTGTTTGCTGCTTTCTACCTTAAGTTTGACTATGTTGATATTAAATAATAAAACCTATTCAATGCCGCTATTTGATTACTATTTCATTAGAATGTCTCCAAATAAAATGGTCGTTTAATAAGCCAGGCGTCTGTGGACCCTAACAGCAGCAGTCATGTTTTGCGCAGTCAAACAGGTTGCAATGCATGAGTATAATGTAGCTAAATGACAGTCACCTTTACACTTCTCTGACATAATTGTCCAACACATTATTTTTCTTGAGGCACTCAGCTGCGGCCTGTGGACCTTTTCATACCTTAATGCGGTTAGGAGTCCTATTACCGAAGACGGACATCAATCAAAACCAGTTATCATTAATCTCTGCTGGGATAATCTGTGTATTTGGCGTTATATATACACTTACCCATCGTAGATGAAAGGAAAAAATTGGATTACTTTTTGTAAATTAAGAACGAAAATACTTACTGAATTTTTAGGAAACTTCAAAATGTCTCGTACAATTTACTATTACCCTTCCCAAAACTTCAAGAACTTTGTTTTTCTTGTTCAAATTTCGCAACAAGTTTGTAATTTCAACTCTTTCCTTTTTTCAAAACATAAAACATAACCACAACTTTCAGATATCATTACAAAATGCTTTCGAAGAATATCATACTGGATGAAAATGTTTTCTATCATAAAATCATAAATTTGAGGTAGCGCATATAAGAGTAGCTAACATTTAAAACAAGGCGATTATTTCAAGAATAAAACAAAATAATGTTAAACTTTTGATAACGTTTTAGACAGGAAATAATTAAACGTATCCAAATAGATTTTTAAACTAAAACAAAATACATTTTTAACTTATACAAAATACAAGTAATAATTTAAGAAAATATTTTAGAAAACTTTAGCCATCCCGTCATGACTTTGCTTTTCTTTTTTAAAATTATAAACAAGTTCGTCCAACACTTCGAAACGTTTTTCGTTTTAAATTTTTCCAACACTTTAACTGAGACATCGAGGGCGTGTTTCTATTTAAATCTGCAGTCTGAATCTGGACTTATACCAAGAAATGTTTAAGTTAAATGCTATAAGGTGCTAATTCTTACAGATCTAACGTATTTTGAGGTACTGATTCATACAGATTTCTTATAAAGTTTGCTATTTTTAAATAGTTCTTAAAAGAACTTTGAGCTACTAATACTTACAAATTTCTTAATTAAGTAGATTACTTTGAGGTAGGCCTACTGATACATACAGATTTTAAGTAGAATACTTTGAGGTAATGATGCTTACAGAATTTTTAGGTACAAGGTGAGTAAAAAACTTAACCCAGATTGTGTCCACCATCGGTTAGGTATAGACAGAACTACAGTCGTTTGAATCAAGTAGTCGGTTTTACGCTCTGTCCAGGGATTTACATTAAAATGAAGGGCGTTCATCGAAGGAAATCAGTATCCAGAAGAAAATCGGGCTATTTATTGACTGCAGAATAAATGTGATGCTATTTCATTCCACATATTTCAGTTACAATTTACCATCGATGCCATCTTAATGTTTCTACGTCCTCATCACTCATAACAATCATTTGGAAAATGAAGTGACTTGATAAGTCTCTTGATAAGTACTTTAAGGTACTGATACTTACAGATTTCTTGATAAGTACTTTTAAGTACCGATACAGATTTCTTAATTAAGTACTTTTGGGGTGCTCATATTTACAGATTTCTTGGTATTTATACCGTTTCAGAATGAAAATAAATATTTAGCCTTTGAAAGCATTTGTCTCAGTCTCAGATAATAAATTTCATCAAATTAAAATTTCCTGCGTTGAAAGTTACAAAAGCATCCTATTTACTTTAATAAGACCTACACCAATACTTATGAAGTCATGACATTAAACGTTTCGTTCACTGTGATACTGCCTAACCCGGTAAATACCCTAAACCGCGGGAGGACGTGGGTTCCTTCATCAACAAGGAGCAATCTTATAACGTGATCAGAAGGAAACAAAATTTTAAACATAATTTTTATTGAAAAATATGATATCGCTTACTTTAATGATAAGTATTTTAAACAACACGACAAAGATATTTTTCCTAATTAAAGAGGGCTTTTGATATGCTCTTTAAATAAACACGTCTGTTAGAATTATACAACGGATATAGAAAAATGCATAAAGCGTATTAAAGTAACAATAATTCATGAGTTGAGAAGTGTAACAAGGGCAATCAGGCAACGTAGCTCAGAAGTTGACAAACACAATAAGATTTAGTCAATCGCAGCCGACGTGAAAAGGTTACATTCACTTCCAACCAAAATATGTTTTTATCGTTCTAATCGGAATATTGCAGCCAGTAACCTGAGCTAATCAAGTCTAGCTAGAATATTCTAAATTAGCTTGTAATTCAAGTAGTAACTGATTAAAGGGGGATGGCCCGATTTAAGGATATGAAGTTTTCATCTCGATAGATTGGCCTTCACTCCAAAACCCCATCTGGAAAGTTTCGCGCCGATATTTCAACCCGTTTTGATGCGAGAGATAAAAACGTGATTTTGTAAGCTCCATAGAGTACTGTGTAAAATTAATATTGGTCGACCAAAATGCGTCACATTTTCGCTCATAACTTCCAAACCAAACATCATTTGGCTCTGAGATTTCACAGGGTAAATGAGAAAAATAGTAGCTTTCTTCTGATACCAAAATGTTGACCACTTCCGGTGAAATCTGGGGCTTCTGGGGACGAGGCTATTAGCGATCGGGCCATGGACCTTTAAAAGTGTACACATTATATTCAGGCGTGTTTCCCCTCATCATTACGAGAATACTTCCTGGTGTATTATATCTACATTTTCACGTTATTTGTTCGTCCGTTTAGTTTCAGGGCATCCGTGTCCAGTTGGGCATTGGATTATCCGTGTGATTAATAGACCTGTTCTTATATCACTCTTCCGAGGGATGGTCATGTGATATTCGTTAGAGCGGCAGCAGTCTCCACATTTACATTTTAAAGCTGCATAATGATTAGACATTCGTTATTGGAAAATTTATCATCTTTTTGAGAATCTATTGACAAATTTAAAATTTTATAAACATAGAAAAAAACTACTCACTTGTAATGATATCTACTCTCCTTCCCCAACACCTGCTCGCGGACGACATGACTTTAAACCTAAATCCGTCTGTTCAAAATCTTATAAACGAGTGTGGGAAAGCTATAATTTGCAACTAAAGATTTACTAAAGCTAAGGATTTACTGATCTGATCTTTATTCGCGTTATCACCACTTTTCAAACCTTTGTTGATTTTGACATCATTTTAAACTTTCACATAATGCTGAAAGTCTTGTCAAGTTTGTTTCTTTTTTACACTTTTTATTGTTTTTATAGTTTAATATCCACGGTGTTAGTTCATACAGTACACACTATTGACAGTATTTTTTGGAAGGTTTTGGAACTATTGATTTAAAAATTGCCCAAAATCGAATGGTTTCAAGTATAATTTGAAATCCTGCATACTTATGCAGTATCAATAAGAGGTCATCTCTGTAACCTTACACATTTGGTTATACTTTTTTGACTATTATTGGTCGCATTCCTTATATATATCTCTATTTATTTGGTATCTCACATAGTTTAACATTGCCCGAATGGGTCCACCACCGTCTGGCCATCCTTTGCCTTTTGGTTTGCTCCTCCGTGTCAATACAATTATTCTGTATTGTTATTATATGCTTGTAAACTAATTGTATCATTTGATTGACGGAAATAAAAATATGATATGATTGATCTTACATAAAAACGAGTTTTCTTGGCTGATTTATTGAAACGTAATTTAAATCGCACATGCTCACATTTATGGTGTATAAGTTTAAGAAACATTGTCTAAATTTAATACTTTATCGCCAATACAAGATCATTCTGAGTAGTTTAAACCATTGTCCTTCCATAATGCATGTGGGCAATCTTCGGTATTACTCTATACCCAAGAAGATTTACATTGATTGCCACATACGAGAGATGCAAAATGATGGATAAGGTGTATTTATCAATCAGAACCTCTTCTTAGATTTTTTTCATTAAATGTTTAATCCCTATTACAATCAGTTTTTGCAATGCTTTAAATTAGAAATATCTCATTTTGACATTTAAAAATGGCAAATTAAGTGTCTGTTTGTTTTGGTGTTTTGTTGAAATGATATATGTGCAACTTGACAAAATTTATTTTATCCGAATGGAGTACTCGCCTGTTTATCAAAATAACAGTATATTATCAACACAAACACACCAACAACTTCGTTTAGCTTTTGTTCTGTCTCTTTCATAAGTGTCAATCTGTGCTACTCTAACATTGCAGTCGCCGGTGTCAAACCTCCACCTTCATCCATAATATTCTTATGTTATTCATGAATTTGTCTTATATTCGTGGGTATAACAAATGAACTGACCAAACCACATGGATGGACATGATTATATAGTTGTTTACCACTTTTATATAACTAATATTATTTACAGTTAAAATGATGTTTGTTTTTGTTTTTTTTTGGTAAAATTTAAACTTTTCTCTACTTATTATTGTTGTATTGAAAATGTCCGTCACGGGATAAAGATGGTCCATCAAGAAATCCTTGAAGCAAAGGATTTTATAGTTAACTCTAACTTAAGTAGCTTATGTTAACTGTTTATTGTCCATCACTTTAAGATATTGTCATTTGTTTTTATTTTAAATTCTAAACGCATCGCATCAGGCGATGTTGTGAAATTTGACAACGCGATCTACATCCAATACCAACAACTGCTATTGGTGTACATACGATGTGAACGTATTATAGCGCGTTACATTTCTGCAACGGAGAACGCTACAGATGATCCAATCAAAACCGTCAGGTCGTTCAAGTAAAATACACGGAAATGACCGGTGTTTCCTTAGTCCATAAGACCTCATTCAGCACGCGTTTCCGACTGTAGCACCAAAAGTAATCACATTAAGATATCCTTTTTCGCTAATTGCAATATTTTTCCATATTAGAACATATTAGAAGTGTTACTAATCCTTTGACAAAATAAGATGTAATCCAGCCTTCCCAATAGACCAGTTAACAATCCTATGTCACTTCTTTTGTTGCCTGCCGAATCCTTGCTGCGAAGCTTTGGCCCATGGTATTAAAACGCTACAGATACAATTGCCCAGTGTGTAACAGCCAGCCGACCTTGTCCGATACCAGGCCCCTAACATGTTTACAAACTTGCTGTTACGGGTCTATAGAGAGTGCCCGTGCACAAACAAAGCTCTCCATTTGACGCCTGTAGAGTAGATTCCATGACTAGTCACCGACGCTGAATTCGCGCATGTGTATTACATTCGGGTGATTGACCTAAATATACACACAATCGAATTGTGGTGTACATGTTTAACGTGTCATGCAAACCATGCTTTGACCGCGCCCACAAACATCTTACAAACACGTTCCGCGCATATAATTATGACGGCAATCATACTCAATTGCAATTCCCAGTTCAAACTTGGGTCCACTGCGAAAATAGCCTGCCTATTTCCATTGTCACCTTATAAAGTGAATGTCCACCTGGCCATGATGACACTGTTGGGTTCAGGAATGATCATAGTAAACCGACACAGATAGTACACATTTATCCGCATAATCAGCGATTATTTAGGAGTACTTTTTCAACCTCCATTCCGGATTGACTCATGGCGCACCGTTAACAAACATAAAACACCAACACTCAACAACGGAAGTCTTATTTAAATTCGTTTTCAGTGCTTCCGATAGCCGAGACGATCCCGGATTTTCCATTACATTGCGCAGTATAATTTGACAAAGCTGAGGTCTAAAAAGTCTCTCGCACGTCGTGACATACATTGAGGAATTTCCAAAATCTCCCAAGCTGTACAAACTCTGACTTCACCATTCAGTAATGAGAGTAATGACGGCGCTCTTCATTTTGTAATTGATTGAATGTAAGTTTCGTGCCGTGTTTGAATTAGCAGCCACCTTCTTTGATGGCCAATAATGGCACGCAGCTGAACTAGAATGTGGTCCAGGTGCAAACAGGTGGATGAATAGTTCATAGATCACTTCAACCTCAAAGATGGTGGTCAACAATACACTCACCTCAACACAAAGACTGTTGGTCCAGGTGCAAAACAAGTGGATGCAGAGTTCATAGATCACTTCTACCTCAAAGATAATCCGAAGTACTCTTTATGTTAAAGGTATTATCAGGATTTGTCTATAATAATATGTATGAGAATACAGAGGGGCTTTCTCGTGCTTCTTTGATTCTTATGAACCACCAAATATTAAAAACAAATTCATGGTAAGCAAAAGGTACACAACGTAGATGGCAATCTAAAAGGGTCAAACGTACTGACACACGCTGGCCATTTCTTAGGCAACGCGTTGCTTTCAGAAACTAACGCAACGGCGTGCTAAGCTATCAGAAAATTGAAAAGTAACCGCGTTGCCAGTTGTTGCTAATATCGTTGCTTTAAGACAGTACTTAACGCCGTTGCTGTGCCAACCAATCAGAAAAGTGAAAAATTCCACACTTGCTTTCAGACAGTACTTAAACAACGCGGTTGCTTTCAACTAGCAACGCGTTTGCTTAGGGCCAACCAATCATAAAAATGGAGCAGTAAGCGTTGCAAGGTAAAAACAAACAAAAACAATAACCCTATATTATATACGTAGAGAATATTGTGGTGTCAAAATAAACATTTTTAGGTCAAGGGTTTCATGAAACTATTCATACGTACGCCGCTATTTTCCAAGATTTTCCAACGCGTTGCTCAGCCAACCATCAAAAAAGTGGAAATCAACACGTTGCTTTCCGACAGTACTTAAACAACTTTGCCGTCATTAGCAACCCGTTGATTCACCACGCATCAGAATATGAACGTACAGCTTTGCTAATGCATCCAATCACCTATTATTATATAGCGGTGGAGATAATTGTGGTGTCAAAATAACATTTTGGGTTAAGGGGGTCCAGAAACTATTCATACGCCGCATTTTCCAAATGACCACATATCAAAGCAAAATTCTCTATAGATCGTTTTACTATACAAGCCTAGGTGACGTTTTGCAGTCAAAGTGTATGTTTTTCTGGGTCAAGATTTAAACTATTCCCAAAAATTAGTCATGGGTCTTTTTTATCAAGAACTACTCAACGTAGCACACAAATGTTTCGCCTTGGCTTTAAAGGTCCCATGAAATTAGATGATAAACTTTTACCAAATTTTGTTGGACATTCCACTACAATAAACAGGGCCAGAAAACGAATACACTACCATTGGCATCATTTGTGTAACTATTGATTATCAGTCAGTATCATGAATAGATTCACACCAGTCACCTGGAATTTTCTATTACTCTCTGAAAAATCAATGGCATCACAAATGATGTCATCATCAACCCAAATATTGAATGTTTTCTGGTCCCTCCTTGTAGACTTGACACAAATCACATCAATTCTATTTGTATTTCCTGGGACCTTTAACTCTATATGCGTTCATCACACACATCTGGAATTTGTAAAGAACAAAGATGGCAGCGAATTTCAAACATTTAATGTGGTCAAGGGTATGTGTACACACATTGGTAGTCAAGGGTGGGGGTTCGTTATTAAGGACCCTAAGAGATCATTTTCGTCTGACAGTTTTGAAAATATTTTAATTAACTATTTGATTCGTTCCCGGAAACATGTATTTATTATCCCTGGGGTATGTAATAAGAGATATTAGGTTTTCTTCAATGAGATGTTGGTCAACTTGGAAAATAGCAGTGTTATGTAAATCGCAATTACTCCGACAGTTTTGGAAATCGTTTATTGAACCCCTTGACCCAAACAAAATACATTACAACACAAAATCGTCTTCCTAGGTGCAACAGTAGGGCTTTTGCCTTTAAGATGGAGGTCAGTTTGGAAAATGGTGGTTTATGTAAATTGCCCTTACTTTTAATGTTGTCATTACGTGTTTCCATGAACTGCATGACGCAATGATCGATTTTAGGTATGATAGTAAATGTAATTATTCTGGCTCTGGTTGCTAGAAATCAACGACCTTTTTTACCTTTAGAAAATTAGTCTTGACATGGTACCATTGTGTTCAACCGATTAAAACGAGATATTATATACAACAGTACAACGAGTGGCCCGTTTATGGAATATTCCATCTTCTGATAACCAGGGTCCACGAGCGACAGTGGCACCATGGATTCAAGAGGTACCAACCATAAGCATTTGCCATTTGAGAACATTCTTAAAACCTTTTCAAGAAGAATACACAATAATAGTAGATATATCTATAAACAAAATATATGTATATTTAAAAAAGTATGGTTAACTTGTTCGATGTTGTCACTAATCGAAAGATAGTGCATATGTCCGTCTCGCAACCACGCTGTAATAAACGAAATCTTCTAGTGGCTGTAAACGTGAGTTCATTTGTTGTCTTAAGATGTGTATGTGGTTTGTGTAATTAGCTTAGGGTTGGTTGTGTGGGTGGCTGTAGGGGGCACGTGTGGGTTCAGTGTGGATCAGCGCTCGCCTCATAAGCATTAAGGTTTGTGTGTTCGAGCCCCGCTGCTTTCACGCCAATGTGTTTTTGTGCACTTGGACAGGGCACTTTACCCCTCGCTTGCCTCTCTCCAGCCAGGATTATAATAGGTAGCGGCATATGCTGGGATTGCAAAACAGACTCGCTGTGGCGATAGGAGTGGCTACCCCTCCCCCCCGCCATCAACTTTATTTGAGGGAGTCTGGTCCAAACGCCAATGACAGAGTAGAGGGCACTCCGCCTATGGGCGCACCTTTGCATTTTGTGTGTGGGTGGGTGAGTTGTTTTTGGGTTGTATGTTTGTGTGTAATGTAGGCAATCAGGATGCGTCCATTCAACCTTAGAATATTCCCACATTACACTCTTGCAAACTAATACTACTTGACCCTCCCAGTAATTTTTTAAATTAAAAGTATTCCAACTATGTAAGATGTCGACTTTATTAAACGATCACATTTTATTATCTCAACTATTAATTTCGCTATATATCAGTAGGGTGTGCTTTTTTTTTTTTTTGGGGGGGGAACCCCCCCCACAAAAATGTTTTTTTCCTTTGATGAATATACTAACCATAATCTGGAACGAAAACTGGGATGATAAAATACCATAAATTTTTTCCTTGTACTTTTTTTTCTTTCTTTCCATTGATTAATTTGTGTGTTGCTCTAATCAATGGATTTTTGTGAATAGCAATACAATGAAACGCACGTCCCCATAATTTACACATACAGATACTACCTTCTCTCTACCCCTAATCATACAAACGCACATATTTTCGAAAACCCATTTGAACCAGCTTCTTCCATTACATCTTAAGATGAAAAAAGTTAAAAAATGGCTATTAATGGTTTCTTGCATTTTGTTTGTAAGGACAGAGGATACAGGTGATTCTTTTTTCACAAAACACAAACAATTTCTTCATGAGGAATGAGAGATAAACACTATCATTGTTATATAAGGACTCGGCATTTATGCCTTTTTAATAAAATAATTTTCACAAACAACATGATTTTATTTATTATGCATGAAAAAGAACTACCTGCCGTTAACGTCATTGCACCTAATGATATTGTTGATTATTCTGTTAGAAGGAAGTTTTGAAGTATTTTATCAAGTATACAAACACCACGGAATGATTTTCAAAGTCTTGTTGTTACTATTTTATCAGGAAGACAAATAAATGAGATCGCAATCTCGGTTATTATTAGAAACAAGCTTTGCCGATAACGTCACATTTAAAACGACAATTTTGAAATTCAAACACGTCTGTTAGTGTGGGTTACTTACGGTCACAATTTGCTTTGATTGGTAATTTGGAGTGAAACTAATACGCAATTGATTAATATTTATTGAACCATGGAAACCCCGACGGCGGATCTTGTGAAAACTCCCTGTTTGTGTCTCCAAAATAAATAAAAATCTCTTCAAAAAACCCGCCACCCTGTTAACATATTGTATTAGCTATGTGCATTGGCGCAAATTTTCAAAGGCACTTTTTATATACAAGCGTTAGCTTATTTGAAAATGATGGTAATATACTTCAAGGAGCCACTACATATCTATAGTAAGAACATTCTCTTAAATACTACCACGTATCTTTATACTGCGTTGCAAGCCAATAAATAATCAAAGTACCCTAGATATCACTCACTTTTATTGTGCTCATTTACTACAAATTTGCTATAATAATTTATATATACTTAAACTTAATGATAAATTGTCAAAGAGAAGATATATTTAAATTAAATTACCAGTATTTCTTCAGGAGTTCGTTCACACCTTGCACGGCTATTTAGTTCGTTTGCTCAGAAGGTATCATTTAAAAAGAGATAATCGCTGTGAGTTACGTCAGCGTTATTTCATCTGTATTTTTGGAATCATTTACCAAACTTACTAAATAAATAGTTTGTCAATTGTATGAAAGAGAGAGCGAGAGAGAAATAGGGAGAGGAGACAGGACAGACAGACAGAAGGATATAAGGAGAGGAAAGAAACAAATGCCCTTATAATGGATCAACCACTGTTATCCTTGAAGAAGTGTTTTAATTCTTAAGTGCTTTTGCTGGATACGCTTCCAGTCTTTATCACATAAGTGCCTAAAGTACATATTGGTTTATAGCTTAGGCCTCGCAGGGTATCTTTCCTAACGGTGATTGAGGCGAGATCAGTTGGGTGACTGTGAAACATTATTCAATCAGGGCTGTCCATGACACTTATAATGCTTGTAAATACGACAAATGCGTTTTCAATGATGGGATTATCATCAGCCAAGCAGCCGCATAAAGTGAACCAAATTGTGTGTGAGCTAATTCTCACAATGGCAGGGGATTCGATTGGTTTAGGAATGGCTTTGGGTGGGGATTGTTAAAATATGATTTTTAAATAGTCAATAGTACTTCAATTCGTTCTTTTAGCTAACGGACGTAATGGTCGACTGTACTGAACTTACTCCCCTGACTAATTTAAAGCGTACACGTTCCTTATCAATATTTTGCTGATACAAGATTAATCCGGAATTTGTTATTCAAACTTATTTACTTATTTATGTATCTTTGTTTTATATCTCAAAGATCGTTTTCATAGATCAACCTGACACGACTGCATAATACGGTTGTAGTTGTTGACTAAACCAACCATGCCTTTTTCGTTTCCTATTAATCATTCAATTTACTAATTTAGTAATAAAATTAATTTATTTATTCTATTGTTGTGTCTATTACTTTTTTCCAAGTTCCAATTAAGCTAGTTTTTCTCTCTCTCTAAAGTTGTATAACCATTTTAATTTACAGCACTGTTGCATTGTTCAAAGGGCGCCCTTTGAGGAGCATTGACCCCAGAAACCATAAATCTCAACTCTTAAATGCTTGTTGTAGTAAAGGTTAATTGCTCTACGGACGCTCATAAATAGAATTTATAATGAAACACGTGTGCAAGAGTGTTATTAAGGAGTCGTGAACAAAATCTAGATACTTACAACAACTTATGGCCATGCATTAGTGCTTATTGCTTATTAGGCCACAATGAGTTATATGTTGATGTCAACGAGGGTGGCTTCTAAACTGGACGCTGTATGACCCGCGCGCTCATAGCGGTTTAGAACCGGGCGAAGTGGGATGCAAATCGCGGTTAAGTTGGTTGTAGACTTCAAATATGTACATTATATTGTAGGTTTTAGTAAAGCCCTTTAAAGTTAGATTTTTTAATTACCAAAGCAAGGAAACCCAAAACAGTGGCAACACGTTGAAAGCAGTTCATTATTTTCAAAAGATTGCTAACACTAACCCTCATATTCTTCACACTTCAGATCGCCTTCGCCGTGCTGTTCCTGACTCCTCAATATGGCCTACAGACCGTCCCCGCAATCTACGTGACATGAATGTGAGGGCTTCAGTCCCACACTAACTGATATTCTTATCCACACAGCAAAGTACTTTCAAGTGCACAGGTGCGAGATGTATCGTCGAAAGGACCATATACAGGAGATTGACTCGTTTTCACCAGTCATGCCACCGGTACCAACTACAGACCGAGGCACATCACACGCATTACTCTAATGTCATTTATATATTTCTAGGCAGGGGTGTGGAGTCCAGTATGTTGGGAAACAAGAATACCTATGAAGGACCGCTGTATGGCCATAGGTCCACAGTCACAACCAACAAGTTGAAAACACCGGTTGGGTCCAGCCCTTCAAATTACCTAACCATACATTTTGATATGAATCTTACAGGGTACGAATCTATTGGCAACCGCCACGACATGTCAGTCTCAGCAGAGAAAAGGTGTACAGGATGGATGAAGTGTCTACTCACCATCGCCCTTATTTCACACATATTTAACCAACCTTGTCCGTTTGCCTTTGATGAAGATCCTGTCGAACGATCGAAAGTCAGGCCAACACTCTAGTATACAGTTTAACCTACACAGGCTATTTTGTAGAGAAGCAGGGAAAAGCAGTTACTTATTTTTTTTTCAAAATCTGGTTTGTCCTCCATTTCGGTTTACATGTATCTCTTGTTATAACGTAAAATATTATCGGATTTCCAAGAATTCCGTATTAAAAATTCTAAATCATCACGTCACGCAAGTAAGAGCATGCGTCTCGGCAAAGGGTTCCATGCTGAAATACCGACGCCGAACAAGTGCTTGACAATATGTAATAGCACAAAAAAAAAACAATTTAGGGCCCATGCCGAATTTACGGCAAAGAGGACTTCTGGTCGTAACTTTGCCGTCTGCCGCCATTTTGAATTGGCCGCCATGCGTGCGTGTATTGGTTGATCTACTGTGGTCATCTTTTGCTATGAATTCTGGGGTGCCGTCACAATTGGTGAGTTTGTTATAATCCAAATACTAGACTACATATTCTTTTACTCCATTTTTTTAATCGCTCTGATTACGGAATTCTGCAAATAAATGGGTCGGTACAGTATAGGTACCTTTCAACCACATGTAGGACAAATCACAGATTTTTTTGACAAGCTAAATATGCTTATAACATGTTAGGTTTCTTTTAATTTTCCATGTGCGAATTTTTGCAGTCTACACGTAGTATCTACATCATCCAAGTACGTAGATCATTGTGAATTTTTGTACCGAAAAAAATTTTCTGTGTTAGTATGACCGTAATTTAAATGGAACTAGATATGAAAGCGAAAGCGTACCTATACCTAAGATATTGGACATCTTGACATGTATTATACGCGGAAACGTGGAAGGAAAGCCGATGGGAAATACTGTAAAAGCCAAGCAGAAGTGACTCTAAATTATAAATTATTGTGCAAGAGGAATAAGGATGAAGTGTGGGACAGGTGTAACGACATCAGCACCAACAACATTATGGGTTACAAACACCTAATTTCAGAAAATTATAATGAAGTAAAAAAAATCATTAAACCTATCCATAAAATGCGAGCAGGATATCTAAACCTACAAACTGACAAAAGTACATTTAAACTGTAATGTTAAATATTAAGCACCCATGTAAAGCTTCTCAGATTGACATTGATGTAATTAAAGCCATTGCAAAGCAACAGAATTTATGGCACTATGGGTTAAACACCACTGGATCATGCATGTCATGCGTGGTTTCTTTCATTTTTAAAACACTCGAAGTTGATATATAACAAGTAACCAAACAAGAACTGTTCAAATCCGGTAGCCTCCCTCGGGTCCACGGTGATGACAGCTAAGCGACTGAAATTACATAGATTATACAAACCATCCCCCTGTGTAATTCGCGGTCTGTGGACAAGCTGGTTGGTATAATAGATCGGAACGGTAGTTAGGACCGGCAAGTCCTTTTTTTTAAGTGTAAGTTTTTAGTTTAGCATTGTCTTTTAACCAAGTGCGCTCTAAACCCAGAGACAGAGCCGAGACTGGGGCGTATGGTGACTAGAATCAGCGATTTCATTGTTTTAGCGCAGTAATACTGAACGATTGCTAAACCTGCCCTTGATTTCCAGACCTAATGTCTCGCCTCTAGGTTTTTCAATGAAAGTGCAGCCCGATATCGGCTGGTCTGCCGACACAAGTTTGCCGACGGGAGGTCAGTAATTTTGAATCTTTAATCTTTAAAGTCCTTGGTGTGCGAGGCCCAGGAAATAGCCTAGCACAGGTCCTGGTAAAGGGTTACGCGTAAATTGACGAGAATGCTCTATAGTCCATGATAGAGTGATGATCGTGGGCAATCGATGTGAAATGGATGAGCGCAGAGCAAAGATGACTAGCAGGACAGGAAAACAAAAAGGTGCTAAAAGAAGAAACAGAGTTGCAGGAAAAAAATGTATATCAATAATGAAACTATAGAGCAGACAACTCAGTGGCACGGAAAGAAAAAGGGTAAGACATGTTGTATACAGGTAACTATGCCACGTTTGACAGGTACAGCAAATACATGTATGATGGATAAGGTGTATCTTCCAATGCTTGTTAGTAAAGGCGTACCATGCATAGCATAGTATTCACACACCTGACTATGATTATGATGGTCTCAACTTTAGCTGTCGTCTTGGAATCATCTCAATTTACTCCAGAGGGATATAGGCAAAAGTTCCAGATTGTACAATCAGAAAAGGAGGACATTAAGTTATCAATAAGCTTACTACAACTTTTGAGTTTAAGACCAAATACTCTGCAGGTAGACGTAAAGCAGAAATATAACTTAATATGAGAACAAGTACTGGAAATGGACCCAGGTGGTTTATTAGACAAAGTAGCTGCAAACCTGGGGTCCGTTCCCGAAAGCGGTCGTACGACAGTCGTAGCCTCTTTCTATCGCAACTTTTGCGTAAAGTTCACACTTACGAATTTACTGCGTTCCCGAAACTTAAGTATGCACTTAAGATTTTCTTCAAAACTTACGAAAAATCTACGTCTGTCGTAACTAGCACGTACGCTTTTTCCACGACTGTTCATGCGTTCCTGAAACTTAACTTAGTCGCAGGATTATCGTAGTTTACGCGAATTCTACGTCGACTCGAGTTGACTGGAAGACCTTGCATAAAACGATACAAGTTGATATCATGGACATATGGATCGAGTAGTATCGTGATTTTATTTGGAAAAGGGGATGTGAGGGTGGGGGATATTGTATGGAGATATTCCAATCAATCTGAACATGTTCGAGACCTGGGGGTCCTCTTGTGTAACAATCTAAAGAAAGTGTTTTGAGATAAAAGGAACAAAAAAAAATGTGTTGGGGGAGGGGGGTTTTATGTGAAACTTGTAACACCTCCTATCGGGGACATTTTCCCAGCCTAAAACCTCCGATCAGGGACTGTTGGTTTGGTGTATTGTGTGTTTTTTAATGTGTTTTGTGGGTTTTTTCGCTCATTGTGTCACGCTCCAAAAGACACGATTTTTTAAAACTAATTTTAAATAATTAATGTAGCCCTATAACTCCTTGTCTTTTTTTGATTGCGTAACCGCGAAATCGCAAAAAATCAAATGTTGGGTACTATGGAACCCCCCCCCCTTTGGCACTTTTAAGTGTTAAGCACATCACCGTTACTTCCAAGTTGAGTGATCCCCTTCCCAAACTGGATTAGAAGTATTAATGGGTAACATCATGTCTAAATTGTGAAAACTTATATACTAAAATGTAGGGTTAGTTTCCATTTAAGTGAGGAATAGAATAGTACGTGTTGTTTCTGAACTGTAGGCCTAGGATGAACACCTCACACAAACATCGTTATATGATAAACTTACAGACACGGCCAGATTTAAGGGTATTGGGAGAAAGTTCGCCTTTGTATAATTTTACACCTAACTTACCGACCTGCATTGACATTTGTAAAAGAAAAGTACACCATATTATTGTGAGGTGTTTGTTTTCTAAAAAGGTTCAAATGCTTAAATTACCGTCTACAAAAATAACTGCTCTTGTGCGTGAATATATTGACACAAACTGATATTAGTCAGGTTATCGAATGAAGACGAAAACTAATAGGCCCTATACCCTATTGTTTCCTTTTGCAGATATACAATATACGCGAGATGTCATCAGCTTCTAACGTCTTATTAAGAGTGGGATCATCAATTCGATGATATAGCTGTTAGAGTAAGGAAGGTAGGCTGGGTAGCAGCTTGTAGCATCAATTTCAGCCAGACAAAGTATAAACCCTATAAACCTGTTTGGCTAAAGTAAACCATAAAATAATTGTACGTAGGTTATTAGTACATGTAAACACGATATTGATTTAAATATATTTTGTAATAAAAGAACCCTCCGAATTCCGCTTAAAAAAAAAAGAAATAACAAAATAAGTATTTGATTACATCTAAATGGTCCCAGACATGAAAATAAACATCTCTTACTCGCAGAATTATAACTAACTGCAAAGTAACTGTAATTAAACATTTATATTCTAACTAATCTTTAATAATAGTGATGAAAAAGTGAAGCTCAGGGGCTACCCGAACAAATAAATATATTAATGAGTTTAACACACACACTCGCGAGAAAAAAAATTTAAAGAATCAAGTTATCGCCAATCAAGCGAACCCTGTCCGAGTGTTTTAAATACTTGTTAAAGTTCTACATGTATAGATATCACACAATAAAAATCATTCAGACCTGATGATAATAGGCACATGACATCATTCGCAAACGTGTCTCATACTTTGCACCCAGACAGAGCCCATTTTAATCCCAAATCAATGAATAGAAGACCTTTAAAATCGGCTTAGCTTATGTTCGTAAGATGTCGTAGTTACCGTAAACTCACTTACGACCATCTTTAAGTAGCACTGTTCAGGAAGCTACTCGCATGGACGTAACCAAAATTTAAGCCATGGTAAGATTAACTTTACGTTCATAGTTTCGGGAACGGATCCCCTGGACACTAAAAGAATAAGATCTACAAAGTCACGAGTTTAAAGTCCACAGCCTTTCATGCAAAGGACACTGACAAACCCCACAGTGGTGGTCAAACATCCATGCTGGGAATTCGACTGTCTAGATCAATGCCCAACCTACAAAGGGCCAAAAGAGATCTTATATGCCAGTCAACGACCTCCTGTACTAGGGAGCGGTTCATGGTTACGCAAGGAATGGAGATGATGATTCGCTTCATTTAAAAAAAATGCCATTCCCTGATTTTATGAATTCCTCCATTAAAAATCAATGCCCCTCTCTCTCTCTCTCTCTCTTGGATGCAAATTGCTTACCACCCTCCTCTTGCTATTTTTTTTTCGTATTCCCCCTCCAAATCCTCCATTCCCCATCTGGCATAAGTAATGACCACTCCCTAAATGTAGGTAACGCTCATGGAATCACATCAATAACCAGGTATCTAATCAAGGATCACACAAAAGTGCCTACGTCAAAAATGATGACATAAAAAACCCCAAAAAAAAAAAAAAAAAAAAAAAATTACAAACAAGACACTCTGGAAAAAACCGGGATAAATGTGGGATCTACCCGGTCTTAAGTAAATAATGAGGTTAATATATTTTTTTAAATACTGCAGGTGTCACAAAGGATGGGTGGTGCTGAACAGCAAAGGAAGATAACTCAAGCTCACAAAAGGACCCCATGACCAAAGATGATACAGGTTAAGTGGAGGATTTAGTACTCCAGAGGGCGCTGACTCAAAATAGCAGGGTCCCTTCACATACCCAGGGAGTGCAATGGTTTTGGGGGGTATAATAATTATAATAGGGCTGTTTGATATTAGATGGTATCGATGCGCATTGGTACAGAGCGCATAGCTCTGTAGCAGATGGAGCGTAGGTTCAAGGGTATTATGTTTTGCTAGAGATACGTTGCAGGGGAAGTTTCTGGAGTTGAGTTATGCACAGGTAAGGAACAGTGAAGCATGTTGATGTGAACTTTTAATAGCAGTGACGATGAAAAAAGTGGCAACGGACGTGGGCTGGGGCTTAACTGTTGAGTAATTTAAGCACAAATTACAATGTACTGAGTATTACACTGCGTAACAGTTGCTATTGGATCAGGAAATGGATCGAGTTCGAAGCATGCGGTGCCATGCCATGTTTAGCGTGAGATGACTGTCAATGGTGATGGTTCACCGAGGCAGTATATGCTTATCATTGATGTTAAGGTTTCAAATTCATGCGTGACATGACACGGCGACTATTACTGTTTCAGGCTACACTAGGAGCATTATTTGAATGATTGAATTTGCACATGGTGAAAAACCAATTTAAGATTAGCTTACCCCGATGCTGAGTAACTGAGATGCCAAAAGTACGTCATTGAAAAGTATCACACTATGACTTGAACTAGCTGAAAATAGTCTTACTACGCCTTCAAAGCATTGAAAATAGTCTTTACTTACAGAACCCACATGTATAGTCTCTATCTTGATCGATTACGCTGTGACAAACGGAGATACAGAATGCTTGATGCTTTGCCGGATATTGCTAGGTATAAACGGGTACCGAGATGAATAGTGTGGTATCACGTGTCAGGTATCAGGTTACAGTGTGCTCTTCGGGCGACCGATAATTAAACCGACATGTGTTAAATCAAGGTCTGTTACATGACCCTCTGCCCAAGTGCTATATTTTTTTCCAAAGACACCGTTTCTTATGTCTAAAACAGTACTCAATGTACCTTTTTTCTTTTCCCACTGATTCAAAAAACCGACGTACGATGACGATAATCGGGTTGTTTTTTCCAATGTAGGGATACGTACGTCATTTTTACCTGAATGGGTCCCCCGAAGCAAAAATAATAAACCAATCATTGCCGTGACGTCATTCAAATCTTTATTTTTCCAAAAATTGGCTGGTATTCAATAATAAACTTCCTTTTTAAGATTCAAAATCGTAATTGTTCGTTAATAATTTAATATTCAATGTCCCCGCAGGAATGTAAAAAAGATGGGTCCCATAAGTTCACAAACTGAAAACTTAGTCAAGGCTAAAACCCTTACCTGTGGACTTTATGAGCAGATGGATCCCGTTTAGTTTCAGCAGGCGTACAGCCACTTGCGTGCGGCTGCGGGGGTTATGGGTCTAGAAAAGAATAATATGAAATATCCATGCCAGGCAAACGAAAAACAAACAGAAATTATTTATGTCCTCATGTGATCGTGCGCTTAATTAGCTTAGCAATACAGTTTTTATTTGGAAAATTTAATAATAAAGTTCAAGATATCATAAAAGAAAGATGTTTTAAGTCGTAGGATTGTAATTTGTTTTTTAACAGCAACATTAACAATAAGAAAAAGATTATATAACGGGTTGATGCAGTGTCAAAATCTAGAACGATTACAAAACTTACAGGATTAATTAAGGGACGCACATTGGACTTAAGGGGGGGGTGGAAGTTTCTAAAAAAAAACTTCACCCACCATATGAGCAAAAAAAAAATGTTCCCGCTTTCATTAAATAAAAAAACTTTACCGCACTTATAAAACACTCCGCAAGTATAGGCAAAAAATCCAGCCTAGACTGAATACAAAAAAAAAACCTGCCTCCAAAAGCCAAAAAAAAAAAACTTCCCCTCCCCCCCAAAACTTCCACCCCCCCCCATTGAGCTCATGGTGCTCCCTAAATGGTATATTCTCAAATCCAAAACGTAATTTTTAAAGAATTGTCAAAACAAGCCAAAATTCAATATGCAACAACTTTGACACCTATTTTAATACTATACAGTGTAAGTCAAAAACACAAATTTACACCCGAGTTAAGAAAAAATATTAAAAATATTAAGCAAGTTATACAATTTTGTCATACAAATAAACAGTAGTCGTTATATCCACTGTCATTGTTGAAAAAACAAAGTTTACCTTTTTCCTATTGTGGACATGTTAAATTGACGGAAAAAACATGTAACCACCGTTACAATTCTCATGTCCACGGCAGTAAGGCCATTCCTTCGTCAATAATGTCATTTAAATGTTGTTACTTCTAACCGGTGTAGAAGTAATTATAGTCCGCCGCTACTCAAAGTCCGGCTATAACGGTAAAGAATCGGGCACGCACTCGAGTAGTTGACTCTTGACCAACATTAGTTTCACGCTTTATCCGTGTCGTCTATGGAGCCCGTATGGCCCGGAGGACTATAATTTCACACCGGTAATGTAAAGATCCCCAAGCATATGAGTTAATAAGTATGTTGTTAATATAGGGCCGATATTTCCAAAGCTTCCAAAATTGATCATTTGATTGATCTCAATAATGCCCTTTAAAGCAATATTAACAGCAGAAAATACTGAAAGAACCAAGTTGAACAATAGAACATTCATTATTAAAAATGATCAAAATTTTAATCAAAAAATAAGCTGGTCACGATTCATCGTAAAAAGAGCAATACACGAAATCCTTCGACCCTTAACGAATATATACAATCTTTCAATCAACAGGTATAGTACCGTGATAATACCTCAGTTGACAAGGTTAATACCAATTTCAACAAAAAAAGGATGATTTGTGCTCAAATTATAGATCCGATTCTGTCCCACCTTGTTTCCCTAAAATTCTTGAAAAACTAGTGTTTGACCTTTATATATTTTACATTGACCGATACAAGATTCTCATCAATACAGTTTTAAAATTTTCAACATACATAGCCGATATTGAATTTGTGGATAAAATTAGTCATGCCACCGAGTGCAATGAAACATCATTAAGGCTTTCCTGTATCTGTCAAAAGCATTTGATACCATTGATATAATATTTTACTTTACAAACTGGAATATCATGGCTTCAGAAGGATCGTTGGAAAGGTTTAAAAGCTACGAACAGAATGTAATGTTTATCATGATAAAGAAAAATCAGAACTTAAAATGTTATTTGTGGAATCTCTCAGGATTAGGTATTAGGCCCTTTTTTATTCATTTTTATGTAAATGACATCATTGACACTTCAACATGTTCGTTTGCAAATGATACTACCATGTTGTATTCTCATCTGATATTTATTCAAAATTGATTTGATAAATAGTGAACTATGCAAGACTCACTTCATAGTATTATTATTTCGTAAGCAGCAACTATTACTAAGTGTATTTGACACCTACTTTAAAAGGTAAAGGGTGATTGTGTGACAATCTCGATACTTTGGAATTTTCTCAAAACATCCATAGAAATAAATCGAAATCAGTGGAACATTTTAGACACCAATTAAACACATTTCTTGTCATTATATGCATAGTATTTAGGCAGTGTCTCCCCCTTTCGTCCCATGTGTTCATTTTGATTATTATTAGTTGTATTTCTACATATATTTTGAATTTGCTTGTGCCAGTTCAAGTTATGGCGATTTTTGGTCTCATTTGCCTTTCGGCCCATATTTTGATAAATAAATGCCTGATTGATTTATCATTGATTCATGGATGCTGAAGGTCATTTCTGTTTAATGTCACCTAGTGGGGGACTGTGGTGTACATATCTCATGTGAGTGTGCAAATCTGGATAAAACTGTGAATTTTGTACACACAAGTACTTATGCATTGATTATCAAAAACATTGATGGAAGCACTTGTCACACAGCTTTCATGGCCCCCAACGTGGAGTTCAAGGTTACACAGGGTAAAAAAAATTAAATTTTCCGATTGTTTGAAAAGCACACCATTATTAGTTACCATGATTCAAAGGTATATTTATTCCACCTATGCTATAGTTTTTGGAAATTATGGGGTAAAAACTGTAAAAAAAAGGTGGTAAAAGGTCAATTTTGTTTTGTATCAAGGGGTTCCGCAGAATTAAAAGTTGCTCCTTTTTTCAAAAAACGTGGTTAACGTTTGATTCGCAAGCTCATAGAATGAAATATAGGAATAGTTTGACTATCTTTTGTTTGGTTAATTAACCAAAATGGCGAATACAGTCAACAGCTCTTGGCAGCTATTGGATTCTATTGCCTGTTACTATTTTGTTGGATAACTTGAAAACTAAGCATAACCGATAAGGCCAACTATTCTTATTTCAACATTTTAGGTAGGGAAAACACTTTGCAGTAAATGTGTTTGCAGGTTGGTTGATCTATTTGTTGTGGACTACTACCTGAGGTTATAATACTGAGCGAGCCTTCCTTAAAAGGGCAACATATACGATAAATCTATATGCATGCTCTTTTGTAAGCTATGCGCAATTTTTATTTTAATAACAACTTAAATGAACGATGAAGGATCACGCTATCCATATTCGAGTAAAACAATAACGAATTATTTCCAGCAAATTTGGTTTTTGTAAAGATTTTTTTGGCCTATAATTCCCTAAAACTAAAGGTCAAAAGTTATGCAACACCATACCATACATTTTTTATTAATCAGTTTGACAATAAGAATACAATAGTCCATGATTTAAGCTCGATTGAATCATTTAAATTTTTTTACCGCTTATAAACTTACCCCCTATTACTCAATAAGCACAAGGGGGACTCTTGGGGAGACTTTTGATATGTTGCTTCTCACAACATAGCAAACTATCCCTGAAAAAATCAGCTATGGCTATTTATTCCACCTTCCTCTGTACACATACCCAAAGTTCCTGACTAGTATATGGACAACATTATTTACATCCCATAAACTCGATTTGTTTTGAAAATTGAGGCTGCACCGTTATCGGGAAATCTCTGAGTCGCCTTTAAGTTTGGCGGCTGGAATTGATTTTATGCACTCGTGCGAGGTGGGGCAAGCTGCTAGAATCTCAATTGGATGAGTATATTTGATCGTGAGTGTATATTGTTCGTTGTGTACGTGATACACACATAGAATTCGTATGTGTACAAAACGACTTTAAATACTACATAGACTATTTAAGTAAACAAAAGTAAAATTGCAGCTCTTGAAACATCTTATTTGTTTGAATTGGATTAACCTTTTTCCAGGAACGGCAGTGCACCCACACAAAAAGTGAGCCGGCCGGCAACCCTCCACTATTACCTTTACTGGCACGGGAGCGCTCTTTGCCAATTGAGGCTAACAAGCCAGGGTTTGTTAGAGGAGAGATAAATTTTAATCTATAGGTATTAGTCCGAGAGCACTTGTTGTTGTAAAAAGGTACGTCAGTTCATTCTGGATGCTCATTTGAAGTGTTAGCGGTCCCCAACCCATCATGCCTTTCTGAAATACTTATTTTACTTCATCAATAGGGGATCTAATATGGGGCTAACAATATTTTCGCTTTTATATAAGTTCCTCGCTCAAAATTATGGTCAACCACACTTGCAATCTCACAACAGATTACTTCAAATAACATAGTTCTGCTCTGATCAAAATTTAAGATTTGGTGTATTTTTTAACTACCAGAAATTTACGAAATTCGGTTTATGATACTTCTTATTTCCTAGCTCCTTGTCAGGCATTCATTCATTCATATTTAGTCAGTACTCACATATCAAAATACAGCGACATCAAAGAATATAAAATAAACATTATAACATTACAAAAATTTATCAATTGCAACGATTTAAAGATATAAAAACGGAATTTTTGGGATATGACTAAACATCAAAAGAGTACAAAGGTACCCAAAAGCCTCAAAAATATGAAGCTATTTCCACCATTGGGTCCTTTCAGAAAAAGAGAGGAGGAAACCAGCATAACAGCAAACAGATCCAATAAATATAAAATAGTAAATAGTAAAACCAAACCCCAAATATTGCAACAAAATGCTAAAACAGAAAAGCCGGCCTAGGTAAATATTTGATGACTGAACTCTCTCTGCTCGGCTGTTAAGGCCGGATCCTCCAGGATGTTTTTTGTATGGCCTTTCTGAACGGGCCATATTGGAATCGGTTTAAATATAATTTGGTAATGAATTCCATGTTTTTGATGCCACTGTATAAAAGGTGTGACTAACATTACAATAATTTCTGGGAACACACAATTATATAGGCTATCCCCTGTACCATAGTTATGCAAAGAAGTTACTTCTAAATTGAAATTTAGGTAACCCGGGTCCTTTTCATGGAAGATTTTGAAAACCTGATTCAATTTCATTTGGATCACCCTTTCATGCACAGACAACATACCAATTATTCGTCTGCCTGACCGATGTGTGTGTGAGGTCCCAAATCCAAAATGAACCGCACAATTTATTTGCATGGTTGAAGTATTGTCTAGGTGTTGTGTGAGAGAGGAGTACCATGAAGAACATGGTAAGCGTCAAAGGACACATAATAAGAGAATTGCAAAGTGGTCTTACGGGGGGATAAGTTTAAGCTACCAGCTTGTCTATACAAGAACCTCAACCTTGCACCAGCCTTTTTGATGATATCTTGGGCAATTGACTCACCATTCAGTGTTTCATCAAGGGTGACCCCCAAATATTAGCAACTTGGAGACTTTAGTGTTTGACCACCGCAGGAAAGGAAAAGAATTCACCTTATTGAGTCTTTTCTCTGTACCAAATAACATACACTCGGTCTTTCCTAAATGTAAGGAGAGTTTGTTGTCTATAAGCCACTGCCTACATGACTCAAGCTCATTACCAAGTCTGTCTGCAATGTGTTCTGGATCTTTATCAGACACCAAAAGGGCACTGTCATCTGCGTAAAGCAGGAGCTTGCACTTGACACGGCTGGCCATGTCATTCACGTAGCAGAGAAATAGAAGGAGGGGGCCGATTATGCTCCTTGAGGCACGCACAGCAACACCAAGTGAATCGGAATCGCCCTCGTTTAACATTGGACATTTGTTTCCTGTCAGTCAGGTACGATGTAAACCATCCAAGGAAGCGATCCCCATGTCTCTCATTTCTTGCAGGCATGACCTGGGGTCAACAGTATCAAATGCCTTTTGTAGATCAATTAGGACTAAACCGGTGTAATTACCAATGGACATTTGACTCTTGCTTATCTAAGGTGGATCAGCAGTATCAGTTTGAAAATGAACTCCTGAACCCATTGGTACCCATCAAAAATTATATTATCCCTCAAGTAGGCCTCCGACTGAGCATACACAGCTTTTTCAAGTAATTTAGATGTTCACACAAGATGCTCACTGGTCCGTGCAGCAATGCAACAAGGGAAGCGGGTGTGTAAATGTCCACGGTTTTATTTCTGTTTGAAAGTAGCGACTTTGTTCTTTGAGATGTTAGTGCTTGAAAAGCACGGCGGCGACATGGTCCTTTAAAACATTACGACACAATCAAAACAAACTCATTATAATTATTTGGATTTGTGGACTTTTATACATACTAAGACCGCCACAAGCATCATAAGAAATGAGAATCTGCAAGCTTGCAGCCAATAAAAACGATTCTTTGATTAACATTTCTTGGAAACTCCACGGTCACGGAAAAGTTTAACTTAGACACTATCAAGTTGCTCCTCGAAGAGCAATGGCCTTTGTGATATGTACAACTATATGGTATTTGGTGATATAAAACGCTGCCAGTTAAATTTCTATTCTCTGGATTATTTATAAAAAACGTAAAATTGATATGAAGTCGGCTTGCATTTGACAACATCTCGCACACCATACCTTTGCTGTTTAGTCGGCATCCCAGGGGAGGTCCCAGATTAACATGTTGTAAAGATGAAGAATAATGTTGTAAAGATGAAGATATATCGGATGGCATGCAGGCAAAGCTTCGGCGTCAAGTGTTGCCCAATCGCTGTCGTACACTATTTATACGCCGACGATAGTATTACATCCAGAAATCTCCCCTCCCCTCAAAAATAGATTGTCCAAAAAATTAGATCCTGGAGCGAAAAATGGTTATAACTGGCACAGACTTTTCATCGTAGCTATATTATAATCATGAAGAAGGTATTGCCTACCACACAGGGGCACTCTTAACGTCTCTTCTCTTTTAGAAAACAGACAAAGAATTATAAACTGACACAATAAAGATATATCATATCATGAAAGATTGGGTGTTGTGAGTTGGGTTAATTCGTGCCCGCGCGCACGTTTGTTTCTGTTGCGTGTTTTGGGTTTGTAAATCTTACCCTAGGAAGATAGAAATAACTCAATTTTTGGCAATTTTTATTCATTGATCTGTCGAATGATTGAAAACCGTCCTTACATATATGAAGAGTTTTACGCCCTTATTTAGCATCTTACTTTCACACCTAAATTGCCCTAACAACGAGGATGACTTATATGTTGAATTTATTTTTGTCAATGTTAGAATAATTATGTATTGCAAGGTATTTGGTATTTTAGATTAATGAAATCATGAAGAAGGTATTGCCTCACACCCAGGGGCACTCTTAACGTCTCTTCTCTTTAGGAAAATAAGACAAGAATTATAACTGTCGTTTTATAAACTGACACAATAAAGATATATCATGATGTCAAGAAGGATTGTGTGGTTTGTGTTGGGTGTTGGTGCGAGGCGCGCAAGTTTATTTCTGTGCGTGTTGTGGGGTTGTAAATCTTACAATAGGAAAGGACAGAATTATCAATTTTTGGCAATTTTTTATTCATTGATCTTGTGAGATGATTGAAAACAGTCCTTACTAGAGAAAGTAAGTTTGACGCCTGTATTTAGCATCTTACTTTCACAACTAAAGGCCCTAACACGAGAATGAACTATATATGTGGATTTATTTTTTTGTCATGTTTAGAAATATATCTAATGTATGCAAGGTATTTGTGTATTTTAGATTAATGAAATCATGAAGAAAGTATTTCCTCACACACAGGGGCACTCTTAACGTCTCTTGCTTCTCTTTAGAAAAAAAGACAAGATTATTAACTTTCGTTTGTATAAGTGACACATAAGAATATATCATATGTCAAGGAAGGATTGTTTGTGTGTTTGTGTTGGCGTGTAAAATGCGTGCGAGCGCGCACGTTTGTTTCTGTGCGTGTTTGGGGTTGTAAATCTTACAAATAGAAAGACGAAATTAATCAATTTTTGCAATTTTTTATTCATGATTCTGTAGATGATGTGAAACAGTCTTACCATAGATGAAGAGTTTGGACGCCTTATTTAGTATCTTACTTTCACAACTAAATTGGCCCTACACGAGAATGACTATATAATTTTGTGGGATTTCATTTATCAATGTTAAAACTATTATACGATGTAATTCAAGGTATTTGGTATTTGTTAAAACTTGACGGTAATCTGCTATTGTAAGACAAATACTCCAGAAGTTGATTGATAAAATAATGTCTTAAGACTATGTTTTCAGGGCAATCTAACCTCAAAAGATTTCCTATTACCTTGAAGGTATTATAATGATTCCCTGTATGTTATTTCAGCCTCTACTGAAGCCGTATTGTTACCCTAAGTTTATTTTACTTTTCTCTGACTATTATAAAAACTTCCCATTCAACCACATTTTGTGAGCATTGGGACGAATTTTGATTGAGGCTCCAGACATTATTAGTTCCATCGAAATGATAGCTAGGAAAAATAAAGGTATTTATATTTATAGATTACAATTTCTAAATCAGCGATTTCGTTGTGACTTGTCTGCACGGCAGCGTATATAAGAGGATTTTATAAAGTCAGTATAAATAACTACTTGTAGATACACTGAGGCTATTGCACCTCACAATATGTGATTCAAGCAAAAAAATAACATTGCCACTACTGCAAGCACCTATCACGTGGTACAAAACTCTGCATCTGATTGGGTGCGGGTAATCGAGATGGTTTGACTTTCCCGCGGTTAAAAACCCTGGGCGTAGCACACACACACACACCTTCCAAATTTTTAACGAAGAAATATCATTTCGTGCATCGGCCAAAGCCAACATACATCATATGGTTAAGATGTACCGGTGCTTTTATAGGGAGACAATTTTTTGGCAGACGAACCGGTAATTACCGTTTTCCGTTTGCGCTCACTACTTAAACAACCATCATATCATTGTATCTAATATGAATTGCGACAACAGGGTTTCACTTAATGCATGCCCGGGGAGTTCTCAAAAGTCAACTACAAACATGGTACAAAGTAAGCATTTCAGAAGACCCACCCGAGTCACTTGGGCTCTTCTTGAATCTCATGGTACATTGAAATTGTTATATGTAAACAATTCCCATACCATATGATTTGGTGTGAAGGCTGATAGTGATGCATATGGAAAAGATATTTACCCAATAGTTAATGTAACCCTTAACAAAGTGAATCTATTGACCTACACCGTAGCCTTATTTTTTGTATCACCTAGCATATACTTATATTGGTTCCTTAAATATATTTCAATAAATGCTAAAGGCAGGGTTGTTAAACGATCGTAAAATTATTTCATGAAAATATATTGCCATTTTAACAAGTACCATTCCGTCGTCTGTTTTCAGTTGATGAAAGACTGCTCTTTTTTATTCCCCTAATACATCAAAATCTATGTAAATCTAATTTTCAATTTTTCGATCGCTTTATGTATCCTTTTTATTATGTAACGGATACTTTTGTTTATTTCGTGTGTGGCAAAGATGTACAGCTCTATATCGGCCTGGCTTATATGAAATAAGAGCGTTCAGTTTGTGTTCGTGTACGAAATCGTGGCGTGAAAAAAAAAACATTTGGATTTCCGTCAGGAAAACTGTATAGGTTATCACAACTAGATTAAATATGGGATTTCTTTCAATTCATCTGGCTAAGTACTAGGATTTATATCAATTGAAATTGGTAATAAATTTCAACGGAATTTCTCAGAATATAAAATACGAGCACTAATCGAAATTTAACAACGAATGAAATTCCGTGCTACCAGCTACGATGAAGTTATCAAAGCTCTTTGTGACAGAAATGATGAAGAGCAAAAAGTACTAATTATTATACTAAATGTAAGGAATTAAATCTTTGCATGTAACGGTACGATATATTTCGTGAATTGTGTTCATTATTTTAGTTAATTTGCAACCGATAAACGAAATGATACTGTGATCACGACTGATTATTAAATCTATGAGAAAGGATATATCAATGTGAAGCTTTGATGAATCACTCAAAACTTTGGAATGACAAAGTCATTTGAGCATGATAGATTTTAATTTATATATATAAACTCGCCCAAAGAATTAACATGTTTGTATCTAGGTCCTGAATTTGACAGCAAGGTTTTAGTAGGTTGCTTAGAGAAATTTCTTTGAGGATTTTTACCAGAAAAGGGCCAAAATCGTTTTAAAAATATCATCCCCATATATAGGATTTAATTGTATACCGAATTATATCTTAAAATTCAATACGAGCTAATACGATTACTGCGATATACTTGTCTTCTTAGAATGTAACATTTAAAGACTTCATTATTAGACCTACGAGCATTACGTTTAGTAGGGTAGTCCATTTACATTATGATCACTTAATGTCCCATGAAATTAATTAAACGAATGCGGGAGTAAAGAATCGCAATGTGAAATGACTAACCTACTAGCACTACGTTTAGTAGGTTAGCACGAACTTCGCAACAATACAAATGAAGAGCGCCCGCTCATTTACTCTCATTAATGAATGGTGACGTCATATTTGTGATACAGCTGGGGAAGATTTCGGAAAATTCTGCACGGTGTGTCAGACATTCGGAGAGAACTTCGAGATCGGGTGGTCAAAATGCATAGCGGAATGGTAAATGGGCAAATCCGGTGATGCTAGGCTTATTGGAAGCTGAAAACAGAATTCAATCAGACTTTCCGTTGGGAATTTTGGTGTGTTGTTGTGTTAGAAAGGTTGCGCATGAGTTCAATCCCACAAAACGGGGGTTGAAAAGTGCTCTTAATAATCGTATAGTAGCGCGATTATTGTGACTAGTGAGATGTACTACTATATGTGCATGTTAAAAAAATTTCCGGTACAATTAAGAGAAAACAGTTTTTCCGTAAATGTACGGAAATCTGTTTACAAAAAACAATAAAAATAAAAAACAAAAAACATAAAAAATGTTAATTTACGGAAATATTTCAAAAATTTCTAGGCACAAGCAGGCATGTCAGCAAATTTCCGGATTTTTTTTTTTTTTTTTTTGGTTTCGTAATTTCAAATTACGGAAAAATTCTGTTAAAATACACATTTTTCCATAATATGAGACAATTTCTGTAAAAATTACTGTCAAATTTTCGTTAATTGACAGAAATTTCTGGAATTACCCTAAACATGACTGGAAATACTGCTGCCAAGAAATTTCCGTAAATTTACGAGAAACTTTTTTAACAGTTGTGTCGGTGTCACATGAACCACTCTCCTTCTATGCAATGTGACATGAAAGTTTACTATGCTGACATTGCAAATATTGCATGGCTATTTTCCGGCCGTGGAAACCAAGTTTGATTGGGGAGACGGAATTGCAACGGGAGTATTGATTGTGTCATATTATATGCGCGGAACTGTGTTTTGACCACGATAAAAGGGCCATTGCGCAGCGTCAAAGCATCGTTTGTGACACGTAAAGTACAACACAGATGTACTGCATTCGGTTGTGTGTATTACTGAAACGCGGTTCATTTAAACTTAGGTCAGTCAGCCGTGGCTGATTCGAGCGCTATGATAGCGAGAGGAGAGGCTTATTGTTATTTGCTATTAGGAACTGTACTACAAATGCGCGAATTGCCGTCGGTGTCTAGCGGCGGTGGGTAGCATCTTTTATCACAGGCTTCAATTAGAGAGGTTTGTTGTGGTAGTCATTTCACATTAGATCTTTACAACCGCATTCGTTCATTGAATTAAAGGGTCATTCAGTGACATTAGCTATTTGTTTTAACCCTAGTTCTAAAAAGAACCAAAAAATATCTAAAAGCTAACATTACATTGATCTAACGTCCTCTGTTTTATCCGAATCCGATGATAATCCGCATCCGGATTGTGAAAATTCTGTTTCAAGTTTTCGAGAAGACGTTACCTTATCGTTTGGGGGTATTTATTGAGAGAAATCATCAAAATGCGATTCTCACAATTTTCGGGCAATACAGTACGCCCGAGCGGTACTGCCAGTTCATTTTTTTGACCGCAGCGTCACAAAGGTGCGACATATCCGTAAATCAATCGAACAAATTACGCAAGTAGTAAGGGTTTTGATGTGTGATCTGTTTACTCGCAAGCATTTTGAGCGGAGCATTCAATTTAGCTCCCACTGTCGGCGGCAAAAGAAAGACTTTGCATTTTGAGGTGCGAAAGTTCCCCTCGCAGATACCGTGGATCTCTGTGCGTTTTGTTTGCGTTTATTCGCGCGAATTAAAACAAAAACAAATCGTGTCAATCGCGAGTCCCGGTGTCATATAATAGATTGTCCGTATGACTGAGTATCCTACCACCCATTAGTCTATTGTGTTCTCCATTGAGTGCTGTATGCATCATTTGTTCGAGCACTGTACCCATATGGCCCCGTCTAAAGGTCACGGTTTATTCCGTACATGTTGCTATGGTAGCTAGGACACTCTCTCTTGGGGGACACTCAGTTTCTTTACACCGGCTACGCAACAATTTAGGCGCGCATCCTCTTTGCAAGCGTTCACTGCTTTGCTGCGTACCGAATGTGCCGCGCACTTTTCTTGCGGCCCAACGAGGCGCCCAAATTGTTAAAAAGACTAAAATTTGAGTTGTTTTAGGCATTTAATGGAAAAAGTAAGTCGTCACCGACGTCACCCCATTTTTTATTTCGACATTTTGAAGAACGACATCGGGACCTCAACATATTTAGAAATTACAAAATTTTATCGAGCAGTTTTTATTTTGTAGGCGATCCAAACGTCAAATTTTGACTTTTCCCATAGACTTGCGTGGTTTACAAAAAGTGACAACATACCTTTTTTGTTTTGGCTATAGCTCAAAAACAAAGTCTGTGACCCCCCATTTTTTTATTTCAGATTCTTAATCAACACTGTTGTAAATACCATATATGTGAATTCTGGAAAATTTTATCGAGTAGTTCACTAACACGTCAAACCCCTTAAGCCCTGCGGTAGGCCCACATGACCTTCCAAAAGTTTTATATTAAAAAAACAATATTTTTCAATTGTTTCTTAGACCATTGACTTGCTGGTTCCAAATCTCGATGATGTAAGTTTTGGATGCTTGAGCATTCCGAGAAAGGGAAGGGTGTAAATTAACAGAGGTCAAATTTATAAATGTTAACATGGGATTAAAGAGTAAAGGCCCACTACAGTGATTTGCCTAAATCGAAAATCAAAAAAAATCATCAAAAAATCAGATTTTTTGGAATCTGTAACCAAGTATAGGTATCCTAACATACCCTGCAAATGATACGACCAAAAATAACCTAACAAGGACAAAATCGGATGTTTTAGTCATTAGTGTCCGTTCGGACACTTACTACTACACGTAATTGAATGGAGATTCGTATCTTAGAAAACTGCTGTTTTCTTCGTTTCGGTCAATTCTTCAGTTGGAAAAGGTAACATATGAGAATTCTTCAGGCTTATTCTTCACTTTTAAGCTATTCCTGCAAATTTCAAATATTTTGACTCTTTCGGATAAATCACTGATAGTGTTTTTAACAAAAAGTATAGCTTCCTATATCTACAACCTTTTGTTTGCAAAAGGTCAAAAACCAGGTCAAAAACTGTTTAAGGTCATCACGGGGTAAACATTTATATAGATCTGATTGGTTTCAAATTGTTCGTTATGGGAATGTTACAACAGAAAATATACATTTACTTTATGTTAATCAGCTGAAAGATATCTAACATAGGCAAGAGTGATGATCCGCCATAGACCCCGTGGGCCTTAATACTCTTCACGTAACAATTATTTTACATTAATATCTACACTGTAAAAATACTATAAATTTTACAGGAAAATCCTGGAAGCAATTCTGCCAACAAATTGCCGTAAAATTTAATAATAATAATAATAATAATGAAAACTTATTGTGCGCCGGTGTCATATAATACAGTGTCCGTGTGACTGAGTGTCCTACCACCCATCTGTCTATTGTGTTATCCAATGAGTGCTGTGTGCATCACTTGTTTCACCACTGTACCCAAATGGCCTCGTCTACAAGGTCACGGTTTATTCCGTACATGTTGCTATGGTAGCTAGAACACTCTCTCACGGGGGACACTCAGTTTCTTTACACCGGTATTCATCAAAAGATTCTCATGGCGCAGCGACACATCAATGGAAACCAAAATAAGCAGCAGATTAAGAACAAACATAATTACAAATAATAAACCAAATGAAAGAAAATGATATGTTTGTCATGATCACCAGCACAGGACATGACAAGAACAATAAAAAAGATGACCAGTGCAGGTTAAAATGACAAAGCCGTCATTTTTACCATGAATTCAAGTACATATGTAACAAAAGTAATCAAAGATCAAAATGATTAGAGTCAGAACCCATGATGAATGTCTTAAGCATGGATTTAAAAGAATTCAGTGAGGAAGCTGATTTAATAAAGTCTGGAAGTCAATTCCAAAGAAATGGAGCAGCAAATACAAAGGAACGGTATCCCCATGATCTCAACATCCGTGGTACAGAGAGTAAAGACCTGTTTGTAAATCACGAGTTGATTTATATGGCAGAAGAAGACCTGAGATGTAAGAAGGAGCCACATCATTGGTTGCGCGATAAACATAAACAATTATTTTAAAGACAATCCTGTGATAAATAGGTAACCAGTGCAGTTCCTTTAGAACAGGTGAAATATGCTCCCTTGGTTTTGTGCGGGTAACAATCCGAGCAGCTATTGTATGCGACAGAGTCGTTTGATCTGAGTGTCTGGAAGTCCAAAAAGAAGAGAATTTCCTCCTATGTCTAGACGTGAAGTAACGAATGTGTGCACTAGTTGTTCAGCGGCATTATTCTTGAGATATTTCCGGATAAGTCCAATGTTTCTTAGATGAAAAGAAGAAGACTTGGTTGTGTTAGAAATATGGTCCTTTAAAGTCATGTCTGCATCAAAGATAGTTCCAAGGTTGCGAACTCTGTCTGATTGACGAATCTGTGCGCTTCCTATTTGAAGATGAGGAATGGCGAGTTTTGCACGTTGATGTTTAGAGCCAAGAATGATGACTTCTGTCTTGTCCTCATTTAACTTGAGAAAGTTAGTAGACATCCAGCAGCGAATTTCAGAAATACATAATTCCAGTTGTTGCAGAGCAGATTCAGCTTCAACTTGAGTGGGATTAAATGAAATATATCTGTGAGTCATCAGCATAAAAGTGGTATTGGAGGTTATATTTTATTTTTTGATGATTTCACCAAGAATGCTGGTATATAGTTGAAAAAAAAAGCACAGGGCCCAGTACACTTCCTTGTGAAACACAGAAGTCAAGCTGTGATGGGTTGGAAAATTTATCAGAAATTTTAACACTTTGTGATCTGCTTGATAAATACGACATAAACCATTGTAGGACAGTTCCATCAAAACCCAGTTGTTTAAGACGATTAATTAATACGCAGTGATCTACAGTATCAAAAGCAGCAGACAGATCAAGGAGAACAAGAGCAAAAACTCTACCTTGATCCATGGCCGTGAGAATGTCATTCTGAACTTTAAGCAGAGCCGTTTCGATGCTGTGGTTTGCACGATAGGCAGATTGGAAATCGTCGAGTAGATTGTTACTTTGAAGAAAAGGCGATATTCTGGCAAGAACTACGCGTTCCAGGAGCTTGGATAAAAAAGACAAATTAGAAACAGGTCTGTAATTTTTCAGAATGTTGTGATCAAGTTTTGGTTTCTTCAGAAGTGGTCGGACAATTGCAGATTTAAAAGATGATGGAAAATGCCCGAAGCAAGTGACTGACTGATAATCCGGGTAATAGTTGGCATAAGTGTATTGGCACAGTCTTTTAACAAATCAGTAGGAAGTGGATCCAATTCACAGCTTTTAGTAGGGGAATCGTTGATCATTTTTAAAACACAGTCCTCTGTGGCCCAGCGGTAATTCTCACGCCTAGATAGCGAGAGGTCCGGGTTCGAGACCGTGTATTTTTCGTCTTTATTTAATTCTGTGCTAGCCTATTTGAAGATGAGGAATGGCGAGTTTTGAACGTTGATGTTTAGAGCCAAGAATGATGATTCGCTTTGCCTCATTTAACTTGAGAAAGACATCCAGCAGCGAATTTCCGAAATACATAATTCCAGTTGTTGCAGGCAGATTCGCTTCAACTTGAGTGGGATTAAAGAAATCTATCTGTGAGTCATCAGCATAAAAGTGGTTTTTGGAGGTTATATTTGATTTTTTGATGATTTCACCAGAATGCTGGTATATAGTTGAAAAACAAAACGCACAGAGGGCCCAGTACATTCCATGTGTAACACAGAAGTCAAGCTCTTGATGGTTGGGAAAAGGTATCAGAAATTTTACCACTTTGTGATCTGCTGATAAATACGAAATTAAACCATGTAGGACAGTTCCATCAAAACCCAGTTGTTTAAGACGATTAATTAATACCAGTGATCTAAGGTATCAAAAGCAGCAGACAGATCAAGGAGAACAAGGCAAAAACTCTACCTTGATCCATGGCAGTGAGAATGTCATTCTTGAACTTTAGCAAGCCGTTTCGATGCTGGGTTTGCACGATATGGCAGGATTGGAAACGTCGAGGAGATGTTACTTTGAGAAAAGAAAAGTACTGCATACAAAACACAATAAAACTAATATAAAATTTATAAAAAGACAAATTAGAAACAGGTCTGTAATTTTTCAGAAGGTTGTGATGATCAAGTGTTTGGTTTCTTTAGAAGTGGTCGGACAATTGCAGATTTAAAAGGTGATTTGGAAATGCCCGAAGCAAGTGACTGACTGATAATCCGCGGGTATAGTGGGATAAGTGTATTGGCAAGTCTTTAACAACTCGTAGGAAGGGGATCCAATTCCACAGCTTTTAGTAGGGGAATCGTTGATCATTTTTAAAACAAAGTCTCTGTGGCCAGCGGTAATTCTACGCCTAGATAGCGAAGGTCCGGGTTCGAGGACCGTGTATTTGCTTTTATTTAATCTGTGATACCAGTTTCCCGAGTTATATATAATTATTATCGAGTTAATTTCTCGGGTTGTTCGGGTTGTATCATTTATTGATCCTCGCGTGCAATGAATTGAGTTTCTCATCGTTCATAGATTCTGCTAGAATCATTGCATCATAGGCGCACCCTTTAAAATATATAATATTAATTACGGCAGCTTGAAAACTCTGATGAAATAAAGACTGGATACATTAGCGCTCGTTCTCTGATCCGCGTAAAACACAGTTCCTCTGTGGCCAGCGGGAATTCTCACGCCTAGATAGCGAGAGTCCGGGTCGAGAGTTTGTATTGTCGTCTTATTTTACTCTGTGTCGCCAATTTCTCCGAAAGCTTCTATATAACAATTGTTAAAACTTCATCCTCAGTAACAATATCGAAATGACAAGCTTGGGTTCACTATTGGAAAAATATGAAAATCGACGGTATATGATTATGATACAAACATGATTGTGGTTTTGAAAAAGTATCACGAATTTGCCTGGATTTATCTTTGAAGAACAAACAGAATTTGGTGGCCCGCTCCTCATTGGCAATCACGTTGTGGGGCGGGGTGGTGACGCCTTATTGCGGTGAAGATGGGAAGAAGCTTATCAGTCAAATGAAAAAGTTCTCTGAGTCAGCAGCACAGTTAAATTAAAGTAGAAAAAGTTCTGCCTTGGTTTTATTTACGAAGGAAGTGCATTCACATGTTTTCGTTGTATGATAATTTTGTTTGTCAATCTTAAACATGCCATGCACCATTTTCATCTAGTCTGTCGCCGCCTGTTTTGAAATCAGTAATTTCATGAGTGTACCACGGTGCGTGGGTCAATTAACATGACTGTACGAGTCTTAGATGGTGCGTACAAGTCTAAGAGTGAAGAAAGACTTTCATAGTAATGTGAACTTTTCAAAGATGAAGCAGTAAGCACAAATAAATCCAATTTATCAAGTCAGTACAGAAGAGGAACATTAATATTCCTAAATTCCTGGTTGTTGACTTTCTTCTTTGATGCTTTAGGTCTTTGAAGTTTAACAGTGCAATCAATACGTCATGACAGAAAAACCAAGGCCCATCTTTGTTAGAAAATTTGACCCAAGAGGGTCATCGAAGAGCGAGTGATAACACATCCAAAGTATGTCCACTAGTTTTGTGTGTTGGTTTAGATTATGTTGTTTAAGACCAGATGATTCTAGTAACTCAATAAATTGAATAGCATCATGATCGTCTGCAATGTCAACATGAATATTGAAGTCTCCCACATATGAGAAGGACTGGTGATACAAGAACGTAGGGGAAGGAATCTTAATCAAGTTCATAAATCACATAAAAAATGAGAATAAGGAGGAAACCAGTTCTTGTGGACGAGTAAAAAATAATCACAGATATGGTATTGTGTTGCGGGATATTCTAAGTTCAAGCGAAGTCAAAGATTGGAAACTTTCTTTTGATGAAATTCACAGATATTTGTAGGACTTAAAGCAAAAACCACTCCTTCTTGCCTATGCGAGGCTTATGAAGTGAGCTGGAGCCGTTGGCGTTATGTCACCAATAAGCAGTAGAATCCTTTTCGGCTTAAAGTCTGACTCGAGATTTCGAAATATAAACTTTTTGGGGGATAATGGAAAAATAGTCAACTAGAACTAAAGATAGTAACCTTAAAATGCACATACAAAATGAAAATGGCAAGTTTATTCAGTTTTCACAAAAATACCGCTGAAAGTAGTATAATCTTGAAAAAAAGAATAACAATCCAAGCAGTTTCCTGACAGGTTATAGCCGTGTTTGAAGATGTATAAAATTATTGTCCACAAAGAATTGAGAATACTAACAAAAGTTCAAAAAAAATTTGAAGAGCATTGATGTGTCTGTGTCAGCCCAAAATGAGGGCGCCAACATACTGTAAAAATTATCGAACCACTACAACATATATTTGGTGAGTGATTACAGAGATTGTGAACGGGTGTTTAGAAGGAAAAAAACACTGACAACACAACCCTAACTTAGTAGCACTATTCCACAATTTGAGTGCATATACTGTTAAAATGACAGTTGTTGTAAAAGTATTAACATACAAACTGAAAATATGCAAGTAAATTTGAATGAACACCTGTAAAAGCTGTATTTTGTGGCCGGAATTGCTGCCAGGATTTTTTTTCCTGTAAATTTTACAATATTTTTCCATGTAAATTTTATACTTAATCGTTATAATTGAAGATTAATCGTGTATAATAATGTTGTACTAAGTAAAAATTCCGAAATAAAAGCTTCATTTTTAAATTTTGTCCTTATAGGCCTGAAATATTGGACAAAAATTTACAGTACTAAGTGTATTTCCAAAATACAGCCAAATACTTATTTGTACAGGCTTTTCCGGTAAATGCACTGTAATTTTTTACATGAAGACTTTGAGTCTATTTTGAGGAAAAATCTGTTCATTGTGTGTTTACCCCAGGGGGGCCTGGACATTGTAACTTTGGGTTGAAAGGCAATGTCATAGCTGTAGCTTTTTTTATACTTAGAACCAGATTAAACATATCTAATAAACGTCTCCTTAATTTCTAAATGAAAAGTTACAATTGAACCCCTGAGTTAATTTCCCCTTTTAATTTATTCAAAATGCTCAAGGATGCAAAATGTTGGCATCATCAGATTTGGAATCAGCCATCAGGTCAGTCTAGAAAAACTATCAAACAGTTCGTGCAGACTCATCGTGCAAGGTCATATTATGCAAGGTTTATAGTTCTACCGCTGGATTGTATAGCAGGGGAATGTATTGAAAGGAGTGTGCGCTTCCGATAAAATTGAGATTTTTTGCAACAAAATACTTTGGCATCGATTAATACATAAAATTGATGGAAGCACTAGTCACACCCCTTAATGGACTCAGTTTTAATTCAAGGGTATACAGGGTGGGTCAACATCTTTAAATGTTCCGAAGTTTGAAAAGCACACACATTGATGTTTGTCTATTACAAGGATTCCAAAACAGGTCTAGTTTACACTATCTATGCTTATAGTTCCGGAGTTAGGGGTAAAAACTGTAAAAATGGTTTTTTTATTTAAAAGGTAATTTTGGTGTGGACATGGGTCAAAATTAAAAATCGCATTGATTCAGGTAATACTTGCGTGCATTTGACATTGTTTGCCTTATCGGTTATGCTATTTCTCACGTTGTCCAAACAAAATAGGTCAAGATCATAAAATACAAATAGCTGCAATAGTGTTGACTTTATTCGCATTTTGGTAATATAACCAAACACGTAAGATAGTCAAAACTCTTCCTAATTTCATCTATGAGCTAAACCAACAAGAACCCACGTTTTAAAACCCCAAAAAAAATATTGGGAGCAACTTTTAATTGTGACCCCTGTACAAAACGAAAAAATTTACCTTTTCACATTTTTACAGTTTTTACCTATAATTTCACAACTATAAACAATAGGTAGTATAAAAACTATACCTTTTGGGGAATCTTTGTAACAGACAACATCACGGGATGCTTTTCACCACAATCGGGAACATTTTTAAAACTTGTACCCGTGTGTACCTTGAAATCCAAGCGGGGCGCCCACGAAAAGGGGTTGTGGCAAGTCTTCATCAATTTTTTTTAGTAGTCAATGCATAAAGGACTTGTGTACCAAAATTCTCGCCTCTACCCAATTGTATCCAATTTTGCCACACTCACATTAAATAGTGACCACTACAAGTCCCACACAGTAGTGGGATTAGTCTTTGAGTTTGTATAACAGTTTTAGTGCCCAAACGCAAAAACTGATTTCATTATATTGGACAAAGTAGTAGTAAATGGTCAGTTCGCGTTCCTGGGTAATATTGTATTGAAATCGCATTTCAGTAAGAGAAATAGATGAATTGGCAGTATAAAGAAGAACCTATTAGCAAAGAATACTACAGGAAAAATATGCACCATTGAATAATACAATGGTTAAAGATTGTTGTTCCGATTTATGTCATAGTTGTTATCTACTGATATGAGAAAGCCTGGCAGTTGCACCGTACGCCCATATCAAGTCCTGGGAAACCAGGAAACAAATTGCGGTTTTGGTATGATAAACTAATAAAAAACTATAATAAAGTGATCTGAAGGATTAGCATCACATAATGTGGTCATTTGGATAAGTTCGCGATTATGGAGTGAATTGTATATCACTGTAAACGTGCCTCAAAATATCTTAGGTATCGAAAGACTGATTTTAAAAATAGTAAGTCACAAGATAGCTTTTGATGTCATAAATGTCGATCAAGGGACAAACAAGCACTCTTTGACTATTATAATTCAGTTGACAAAGAAGAACAAGAGTAATGTAATAATGAGCGGAGTTAAGTTAACGCGGGATAGGAATTCTATTTTGCCTCAGCATTATGGATTTTCAGCGACAACTAGTCCGTATGATATGACTTGAAATTTGAGGTATTGGGAAATCCGAAGGCGTTGTCTTCCTCTTCGGCTGGACAGGACCCGCCAATTTCCACTTCTCCACGTTATTTGAGAATTCCATTATGTCTTGAGGTTTGTTTTCTGCTCACGGGCACACTTTTTCGTTTACTGTCTTGTAAGTGATAAGTGATCCCTGTCATATTATCTCCATGGTTATGTGCAAATCTCTTTCCCTTTTGTTGTCAATGACCATCTCTCAGCTCAATGGTTGGTATAACTATAATGTATTTGTCACACCTTTCTCTTTAGAAAGTTGGTTTGTGTTGCCTCTCATGATGTTACTCAACTTCCCATATTGACACCATCCGACTTAGCTCTTTAGAATCTCATTGCTTTTCTCATTTCAGTTTCTGCAATACTGAATCCAATTAACCATGCCTGGGTAAACTAATGGTTTTGTAATTCTCTTTGTTTTTGACATGTCATTTCCACCCAAAACCTTTTACTGAGATCTACAAGTTTTTTTGATTATTTCTACCGGCCTCTAGATTTTCTTCTATGACCACTGTCTTTGCAAATCTTAGTGCAATTAAGCATTTCTCAGTTGATTGTCGATTCCTTCGTTTTCCAGTTACAGTGAGGGAAATATAGTCTCCCAAACAAGCTGAAAACAGTTTGGGGGAAATTGTGTCTCCCTGTCTCACCCATTCTTAATCGTGGTACATTAGTCTCCAGTAGCAATTGTAGCACTGTTGCAGTATGTGTATATGTCTCCAATGTGCATGGAGTATTCCACTCCTTTTCATAATCAATAAAGGCCATGTACAGTGGTTTACCGTGTCTGGTCATGTTTATTTTATATTGATTATGATTATGAATGTGGGTCAATGGTGACCCCCAATCCTCGTTGTCTTGATGTTGGTTGTACTGTCTCTAGTATTCCCTCAAGCCGGTTTCTAATATTCTTTTTAAAATCGTATATTGCCTGTACAGGATTGGTTTTGTTGGTTCTGTTCAGGCCCGTTGGTTCTTCTTTGTATACACCAGCATAAATGTTTGCTGCTTCCATTTATTTGGTATGCGCCCTGTCTGGATATAAATTTCGTCTAGTGTGTTATAGCCTCTTCGCCCTCTTTATGATTATGTACTTTAAAAAGGTTAATAATTAAAATTCCAACAAAGTACTATTAATACATAAACTAAGACAATTTAAACTCACTTTTTGAATGACCACTGATGTTCCGATGAACGAGGAGATGAATGTTGTACCTATACCGAGCTTGGCATCATTTTGTGCGTGTCAGAGCCACGTCTAATCACATCCCACGTATGTGGCAAGCCTTCCCGCCAACACATGTACTTTTTTTTTACACTACCGGGGTTTATACACAAAAGGATAAGTACTACCAATAGCGTATTGTTTCAGCCAAGCTCGAACAGAGACCCAAACGCCACTTTAGTTTCTTTATGCATGACATGGCATGATACTACTAACTTCCTGCGGAGTGTGTATTTTAAAAGACCAAGTTTGAACCCAGAAGAACGCGTAATGTCTCAATCCCAAGTCGGATCGGGATATGAATGTTTCTAAAGCCTAAGATGCATAATATTGATAGATCGTCGGAAATTGACCTTTACCAATGTACTAACACGCGCATTTTTAATTTGATACATGTTCCCAAAACGGTTGGTGTTTTTTATTAAAGATAGGAAATCTTTAAGATCAGATTTATAGATCAAGAATTATATAAGCAGGGCAGATGTAGATCATTCTATATGATGATTAATATTGATCATATGGATGCAATAAAACTCTTGCCAAAACCAAACCGATATTTGGCGCGTTTGTTATCGTCCCCCTCGTGACCGTGATTACATTGGCCGATTGAACAAATTATTTCTAGAGTCAGACGGGACTGTGAAGTTGATTGGTCCTGGGTGATTTAACATTGATCTTGTCTCGTACTCACGTTGGTTTGCTGAAAGAATTATTATGAGTATTGCGTTGTTTATTGAATAACCTTATCAAAGAGAAACACACTGGAATTACTCACACTCGTTCTAGTTCCCTTGATCTATAGACGCGCCGGCCCAAAAGACCAAAAATATGACTTTTGACGGCAGTTGTTTGTTACAAAGGTCGAACCTAGTGGATTCATACAACCATGGGATGTACATCACGTATGGGGTGTTGGCCTTTATACCCATTTTTTATTTAGGGCAAAAAAGGTCCAAAAAGGTCAGAAATTGTCCAAAATAAAAAAAAAATAGTAGGTAAAATCAGGCGAAATGAGATTTTCTTGTCTTCAAAATATAGTATCCAGAACATGTCCATTTACCTTCAAAGGGGTCCTATTTAAGTGAATAAATGGAAGCCATTCCAATTTGTAAAATTTTGACGCAAAATGGCCACAAAGGGGTCAAAAAAAATTGTCCAAAAATAGGCAACTTCCAGTCAAAATAATTCCTCTTCTTAAAAATAATCGATTCAGAACATGTTCATTTACCTTAAAATGAGTCATATTTAAATGGATGAAAATGGAAGCCATTCAATTTTTATATTTTGGGTGTCAAAAATGCCAAAAAAGTCAAAATTGTCCAACTCAAATAGGTAAATCGTTCGAAATGCATTCCTTTCTTAAAATAATCTATTTTTTTTTTAGGCTAAAATTGAAACTAGACGTATTTTAAGTGAATTAATGGAAGCCAATTCCACTTTAAAAATTTTGGGGCAAAATTGTCCAAAAATAGGTAAATCAGTCGATACATTCATTCTTAAAATACTGATTACAGAACATGTCCATTCACCTTCGAGGAGCAATGGAAGCCATTACGATTTATAGATTCGGAGGTAAAATTGGCCAAAAATGGATACCTCAGTCCCAATACCTTTTTTTCACAAACATTTTTCAAGGAAACATTTAATGTTATATCTCAAGGAAACTTCAATAAGTAGCTTTAGTGGTTGTCATTCTAGTTGTCGTATTTTTAGACGGATCAAAATGGCCCAAATAAGGTCAAAATTGTTCCAAAATGGTCAAATCTCTTTTCCAAAGGTGTCATAATAAATGATAGCAAAAGCTAGTTGGCTTAATGACAGATTTGGGGTTGAAATGGCCAAATTCATAATAATGCCTCTTTTCAAGTAGGTCATATAAGTGTTTTGCCGTTCTCCTTCAGGTGAAAAGAGTGCGAGCTCATTTAACTTTATAGATTTCTGAGTCAAAAGGAAAAATGGGACAAAAATTCATCCAAAAAAACTGATCAAAATCAAATTAAAAGGTGGATAACAAACGTATAACTTTGTCTTACTCTTATATATTATGTCTTCTGTTTGCACAGTAGGTCAAAAGAATATATGCGTTTACCTCCCACGGGGTATAATTAAGTAAATACCTTGGTATATAGAATTGCTAGCCAGTCATAGAGTTTGGAGTCGAAATGGGACCAAGGAAATTGTAAATTTCCCCAAAATTTATCAAAATCAACTAAAATGGGAAACCAATTGATAAACGGGGACTTTGTCAATATTTGTAATCATACCTGTGAATTATATAGATTTCATTGATATTGAAAATGTTGTTAGGGCCAGGGTGTTGATTTTCTAGATCTCGAGTTAAACCCTCGTCTTACCAAGAGGGAGGGGAGTTGGTTACCACCACACCCCCCTAGGTGACTTCGCTCCGGTGGCGCTAAAATGGTAAAAACTTTCGTAAAAGCTTCTAGGTAATCGTTCTTTCATCCTTTCCGGTCATTTTAGCGAAAAAAAAGTGAAAGGTAGCAATTCACAGGTTAGGGTATGCCGTCAAAGTTCAAAGGGTGGGAGGGGGGGTGGTTGCCACCCAAGGATATTTTATGGTGCTTTTGAAAATATTATGACAGTATGGCTCTAAAACTCTATGTTTATGTAAAACTAGCCAAAGGCCATAATTAGAGCTGAAAATCCGATATTCCTGCGATTTTAGCGCAAAATTGGCTTTTCGCCTTTTTCGGTCGAAAATGCAATTTTGCCGACTCGCGGACGTGATGACGTCATTTGTGGCGCCATTATAGGTAGGTTGGTACTTATTTGTACTCAATGGAAAGAGGAGGACCATAGCTATCCATTGGTATCAAAATCATAAGCCAAAACAAACATCTTTAAAAAAAAAAACCCGAGGGGGGGTGGTAACCACCCCCCCCCCCTTGGTAAACCTGTTAACAAAAAAAAGGCTGGTAAGACGAGAGGTTTTAAAGGCTGACTCAGAGATTTCCAGAGGAGGGCGCCCTCAATTTCAAACAAATCGTGTGTTTGTGCATATACATAATGTTGTCCATATACTAACACTGTGTGAAATAGCTAAGCTCAAATCGAAGTCCTTCATATGAAAAATCCGAACTTTGTTAATAAATCCGGATCCGGAAATAAGTTATACCAGTATCCTATGGCAATGTATACACACATACACGTTTACTGCTGCAAACGAAAAATCCGGTACACCTCAAACTTTGGAATTGGGAAATTTTAGGAGGACTATCTTTAGTTTAGTTGATCTTTTCAATAAAACACAAAAAATATACATTTCAAAACTCTATGATCAGACTTAACTTTAAATGCCATGTATATTCAGCTAAATTACTTTTTTAATGATTTTCAAAACTAATCTTAATATTGTACATTAGATTTTTAGGGCTATACATTTAGAAGAGACGAACTTAGATATTGAAAAAAATTAAAATCCATAATCACAATAAATGTTCTTCGAAACTATCGCATTCTGGATGAAACACAAAGGACAACATAATGTTAAAAAAATAGTTTATACTTGAATTGTTGATATGCAAATTGATAATTCTCCTCTAATATGGTCTTGCAATTGGAAATTGGAAATATTTTTCTTCCACGAGAATTTATTCTGGCTACTCACAAGGTTTTTTTGTAAATTTAGTAGTATTGTGGGTTTATCCACAGTGATCTATCCAAGGGTCTGAGGGGGGGGGGGTAGGCTGTCTTGTTTTAAATTTGGACATGAGTTTGATCAATATTAAACAGTTAAAAAAATATCCATCAGCTGTCTCGTTCGGGGTGGATCACAGGGCCGCCAAATTGGAAACAGTGAACTGTTTTTGCCCATTTCGGGTGCTTTCTTTAACAAATGATCATTCTGACATGTTGAGTAAACCTAACAAAATTAAAATAAATATTAACTGATGCTACATGCCAAAAGATTTATTAAAAAAGCTTTTAGGAATCATTCTCTCATCCTTCTGTCATTTTAGCGGAAAAAAATGTAAAGGTAGTTACCGTCACAGGGTTAGGGTGTGCCGTCAAATCGAAGGGTAAGGGGGTGCGGTGTCAACCGAGGAAAATTGATGGGCTTCTTTGAAAATATTATTGAACAGGTTACTCTTCCTCCTCGCCCCCTCAACCCATTCATCCTTCTTTTCCAGCTCTTTCTCCGCGTCCTCCCAGCCTCGCCACCTCCCCTCTCCTTACTCCTCATTTTCCTCACCCCCCCCGCTCTCCTTCCCCCTTCCCCTCCCCTATCCACCCCTCCTATCTCTTCCCACATGCCCCTTCTTCCTAAATCCCCCCCACCCCCCCCCCGCTTACCCCCTCCCATCCTGCCCCATCACCTTCCTTTCTTTTCTCCGTTAAACTCCCCGCTCCCTTTCTCTCACCCATTCTTTTCCCCCCTCTCCCTACTTCGCCCATATAAACGCTATGGTTATAGAGAGTTAGCCAGTTGTCACCATTTAGAGCTGAAACCCCGTGAAAATCCGAATTCCTAACATTTTGGCGAAAATTCACCTATAGATTTATGTGGAAAATACCAATTTCGGGGACCAATTTTGCAGACTCGAGGACTTGATGGACGTCATCTGACGCCATACTATGTACTTATTTTGATCTCAATGGAAAGAGGAAGGCACCATAGCTATCTACTGGAAACAAAATAATAACATCGGTGCTTTAGAGAATGGGTTCTTAGTATTTTTTTTCATGCGTGTATCATAGCACTAGAGTAACCGTAAAGGAGGGCACTCAATTAAAAAATACAATTATAAAGGACTTGTGATTTCTTTGATTTCTTTGCTTCCAAGAAAGTGCCGTATAATGGCCAACTCATTTTCAATTTTATTAATCTGGTGATGTGAACTATGGCCTGATTAACAATTTTGACAATAGGGCATAAGATAATTACCCATTTGTGGTTAAAATAATTTCCATCAAATCTGGAATTGGAATAGCCAAACCCTAATTTACTGAGGGAGTAAATTAATGGATAACAAAAACCTTAAGGACAATTATTGCTGCTTCATACATTTATCAATCATAGTTAAAGTTGAATTTTCTGCCCATATTGCCATTAAATCTTGAGTTCCCCGCCTCCAATCTTGAGTTCATTTTGATCATCAGCCCAATGTTACTCAAAAAATTGGTAAATTGGAAATACCTGCCACTGTTCCAACTTTATATATTCCCTTGAGGATTTAGAAAAGAGGCAATTATGACTGTTTACCATATTTTGACCCTTTTACCCTTTTGGACATTTAACACCAAAATTGTCTCATTGAAAAGGCTAGCACTTATTCTTAATCAATGTCCCTGGGAAGTAAATGAATTATGTTCCTTTAAGCTATTTGAGAAAAGAGAGTGCTGACTAATTTATTAGTTTTGGACAAATTTGAACTGTTTGGCTTCTTTTGACCTATTGTGGACAAATTTGAAACTGTTTCGGCCCTTTTTTTGGAACCCCCCCCTAACGTGTCAATTGAAATTACTACTACCTTATTCAGTTAATTATAGTTCTTGGGAAGAAAAACTTTACATTATCCAATATGATTGTTGAGAAGGAAGGCATTTTTGAATAATTTATGGATTTTGGGACATTTTGATTGTTTTTGGCAATTTGACCCAGAATATGCAAATTGAAAATTGCTAGCCCTCAATCCGCTCATTTGTGTTCCCTTGGGACATGTACACCCACATGGCTCGGATGAAAATGTGAGAAAAGAAAGCAATATGATTGATTTACCTATTTTTGGACTATTTGAAATTTTGCCATTTTGAAACCAAAATTTATAATTGGAATGGCTTCATTTTAAAAAAAAAAATTCACTTTAAATAGGACTCCTTTTGAAGGTAAATGGACAGTTCTGAGAGATTATTTTAAGAAGAAAGGAACGCATTTCGACTGATTTACCTAGTTTTGGACAATTTCGACCCTTTTTGTCATTTGACCCCAAAATTTATAAATTGGAATGACCTTCCATTATATATTCACTGAAATTGACTCATTTGAAGGTAAATTGACATGTTCTGATAGATATTTTGAAGAAAGGGATTGCATTTCAACTGATTTAACTATTTTGGACAATTGTGACCGTTTTGTCATTTTTACCCTCAAAATTAAAAAATTAGAATGGCCAACTCCCCATACGCTATTGTATGTCCCATGGGATGAAAATCCACAGGGTTGGATGTTTGTAACAAATACGCCGTAAAAACTTTTTGAGCACTTTTTGCTGTAATGGTCGGCCGTCTAATATTTCTGTGGAATTAATTCCAACAAAATTTGCCAATCTGGTACAATCACTGTTGGTCTAAGCGGGTCATCTGCTTATTCTTGTACACGTAAAGTTACTAAAGACCAAATTAAACATCACAAGGTGGTCAAGATTCGTTTTATGAAAAATCATTCTACTGAAGCCACGATGTCTGCTGTATCATCAGCTTACTGGTCCAAAGTGTACTGCAGTGATGTTGATGCAGCATGGAGTGTTTTCAAGTTGTGTTTTTACAAAAACATTATAGCATTACAAGTAGATACAGTTGCCCCTGTTAAAGAGGTGCGGCTAAAAAGTCGTACAGAACCCTGGATGCGCAGTGAAATTCTTGAGCCGTTAGGACAGAGAGATAATCTGCTCTACAGGTTTAGAAAAAGAACCAAAAAGCCTGCTTGTATGCTGTTACTGTCAATTAAGGAATCAAAATTCAGAGAGAAAGTGAAAAAAAGCTAAGGCCAAACTATTTCAGGGATAAAATTGAGGAGAATCAAAGTCATCCTAAAAAAGTTGATGGCCAACCAATTGAAATCGAAATCCCTGGGCTATAGTTTTAAACACAAAGATCAGTCTCGTGTGGTTCTGAGTCGATGGTGAAATGTGTTTCACCATTCCATTACTGTTGCAAATATTTAACCAAATTTTACACCACATGCGAATGTTTTTGGTTAGCAAATGCCATCTCGTAGGAAACTGGACACTAATTCCAAAACTTTCCAGAATTTTTATCAAAATAGGG
>JAMKCH010056470.1:0-10091 GCA_023653785.1 Ophioderma brevispina
TCAAATCATCAGATGGTAACCATGAAGGGACATTGGTCAAGGAACCATGTGGTGTTAAAGTTAAGGCCTACATCAAAGTTTGATTTTGAAGTGCTGTTTTTGTACTGATTCAGAATTTGCTTATTCCGCAAAATCGGATCCGCTGCCCACCCACCCCGGCTTTTTACACTCCCGTACGTAGCGATGTAGGAGGTAGGTACGGATGACGAGGGCAAACCTACGGAATACTACCTTGGTGTACGTATACTGAACTAGGGAGTCCCCCTGGATTGAACACAGCCCCCCCCCGCAGGGCCATATGGAACAAAATATTCATTTTCAAAGAATATGCATCAGGCCAGTGGGAGCCTGGGTGTCGCCCCTTCTCGCGGCCACTGTCCCTTCTCTATCGCGCCCCGGGTGGGGGTGTGGTTCTCTAAACCTCACCTGCAAAATTTCATAGGGGGAGAGAGCAGAGGACTTCAATGCCTTTGTTTGGTGATAGAGGCATGTTTAGTATAAAAAGACACATTTTTGATCTACAAACACATATTATTATTTACCTACATAAATTTAAACATTGCCGGTACATCAAAAATATGTACATCTTGTAACTTAATGCTTATTCTTAATAATTATTGTTTTACAGGGTTTAAACGGCTACGTGTAATTGATCTGAGCGAATCTCTTCGCAGGAACGATTTGTGATTCGTGTAAGAATATGGTACCCTGCCAGTGACTGAGGAAGTTGACTATGATACATTCTTGTCATGTTGGTAGCACGCAATTACGCTGGGATTTGGCCATATTTACAAACTTTAGAATTATAAAACAACCCCTGCTGACTTAGTCCAGTCAGGCTAGTTTGCGTTGGGCATGTTGTTCATGTGTTGGAGATGTACATGGATCGAATCCATGGGTTCCTCCTGTCATCCATGGAAGAGGTATTGACCAGCACAACACAACATGTCCACATGATCCCATAAGTTGTTGTTTACATGCGGTAACTGCTCAAACTAGTGATTATGATTGAAACTTAAACAGTCAATCTCTTAGTTGTGACTACTAATCCAAATTGTCATATACTGACTCTACCTTGCTAAATTTCATAAAAATCCACAGCAAAAGTGGTTGTGCAGTGTACAATTCTGATACCATAACTAACAGCAGCACTGCCATCATCCCATTTTTGAGGGGGGTTGATAAGCTATTCATAAGGTGTGAAATGGTACCCATATCGACGGCAAGTGTACCTACCCTTTTCCACTGAGTACCCCCCCCCCCCCCGGCTGTTTACTTTCATTTGACAGGATATACTACAGAAACAAAGACTGTAATTACTGGACAATATGTAACAAGATTTGACCCTGAATGAGAATGGTCACTCATCCACGCCATTTAACACCTTATGAATAGCTTTATCGACAACTCCGCACAATGGGCATGAATTGGCAGTGTGCTTGTTTATGTTATGTATCATTATATTTCAATGCACAAACCACTTTTCCCTTGTTTGTATGAAATTTAGCAGTGTGTTCAGTATAGTGACATTTGGATTGGATCCCACTAAAAGAGATTTATGTTTAGTTTTTCACCATACTGCACTATTTTGGAGGCATTACAGCATGTAAAAACCAACTATGGGACATGTGGACATGTGTGTTTGTTGCTTTCAATACCCTGTCCTTCCATGATGACAGGAGGAACCCATGGATTCGATCCTTTACATCTTCCCACACATAACAACATGCCCAACTCAACTAGCATGACTGGCTAAGCTCAGCAGGTGGTTGTTTCTAATTCTAAGTTTTAGTAAAATATGGGCAATTCCACCGTAATTGCGGGCTACCAACCTGACGCAGAATTATCATAGTCAACTTCCTCAGTCACTGGCAGGGATCCAAATTCTACACGAATCCCCAAATCGGATTCAGGCGAAGAGATTCGCCCAGATTCCAATTACACGTAGCCGTTTTAAACCTGTAATACATTTTAACTTAAGAATTAACATTAAGTACCAGATGACATATTTTTGATGGTACCGGCAATGTTTAATTTTTAGAGGAGATAATAATCTGTGTTTGTTCGATCAAAAATGTTTATTTATGTACTAAAATGCTCTTAGGTCACCAAACAAAGCAGAGTCTCTCTTGTCTCTCTCCCCTATGGAAATTTGCAGGTGCGTGTTTATAGAACCCCCACCCCCCCACCCGGGGTCTCGATAGAGAAGGACAGTGGCCTCGAGAAGGGGCGACACCCGGCCTCCCAACTGCTGATGCATATCTTTGAAAATGATTTTTTTTCCATATTGTCCCTGCGTTTTCAATCCAGGGGGACCTTCCCTATGCAGTTACCGTACACAAAGTGTACTCCAGTCCTTAGCGTTGCCGTCCATCCCCCCCCCGTACCTACCTCCTACATCGCTACGCACGGGAGTGTATTGAAAAGCCGGGGTGGGTGTGCAGCGATTGCGTATGCGGAATATTAGCAAATTCTGAATCATACAAAAACAGCACTTCACAATCACCTTTTGATGTGTCCTTAATTTATATAACACACATGTTGCCTTGACCAATTTTCCATTCATGTTAAAAGCGGATGATTTTGAAACGTGATGATTTCTTAAACGTAAAAATCCCAATTTAAACATAGCTCGCCCACTAGACAGTGAGCCGCCCGACTCGCCCCTGGATTGTTCCTGGTTTTTTCTTTAGAATAGTCACGAGCACGCTTATTTTGCTGTTATAGTAATACCAAAGTTTAAATCCGGTTTTTGTCCCAGCTAACGGGTGGCCGGATAACCTCACTCAGCAATGCTGTGTGAGGATTTCTTGGAGAAAAGATAATTGACCGGATGCCTAACTTTCGATGTCAATCCAGTTTTCGCAGTGGCCCTAGCCTTTGGGCAACCACGCCACCATGCAAGGCAGCATGTTGGATGGCCGCCATTAGCCCTCTCCAGAGGGACGGCCCTTGTAGGGTAAGTCTGATTACCAATAATTACGAACAAACACACCCGGATGTGGGAGACGACTGTGTTTTAGCTTCCATTTTTTTCGGCTCATTTTGTGCTTTTTAGGGTCAACATTTCCACGGATTTAAGCATGAGCGTGCACAGTTTTTGTAATTTTTAAAATCGAGCTGTGGGATGCTAGACATCAAAGTTTTTCATATATGCAAACGATTTCGTTTCGTAAAGGACTGTAAGTATAGCCAAAATTCTTGCTTGTGGCGCAGGCACAGGACTCCGGTTTGGAATGAACTGCCGCTCTGGCTTAGGGAGAAGAAGATAGTAGGGCCCTATCGTAGCAGATTAAAGCCAGAGCAACCTCGGGATAACCAAATTGGGCCATGATTGCTGTATAAACTGTTTTTAAATGAAATTTGGTCACTCATCTTTCTCGAGTCTGCAATGTTCAGCAAATATTTGACGTAGAGATTAACCAATTGTGTATGGACATCGGATCGGGGGCCGATTTTGCAAAATCGGCAGAAAAGCAGATGCAACAAAAATATATCAGAACCTGCCAGTTCTCTCACAGCCGATGTACATGTACTGATGAAGAAATGGACAAAGTAAAATGGGTATTTTCCAGTTTTAGGTTAGAAACACAATTAGAGCTTCTCAAAAAGTAACCTACCCTCCAACATTCCTCATTGGACCTGTAGCAATGGTGAACCACACAATTTATTATTAATAATACATCGTTGCCATTCCTAAGTTAAAATTTTGAGCCCAGTGCAATTTTTATGGGGGCAACTCGGTGGATCGGTCGGCCGATACAACAAAAATATCGGCCATCGGATCTGGCAGAGACCCCTGGTGGCCGATCAAGTACCCTCGATGGGGGGTCCAAAATTTTTTTTCCTCAATTTGTTGGTTCAGAGGAAACCTGACCCCCGGGACCTGACCTTACTCTTGGACAACTACTGTCTAATCGCAATGATCAACACCAACCAATACTTGAATTTTTACTCTCATCATCCAGTGTCCGCCACATGCTCCATGAGCATTCAATCTCATGTTTCAAAGAGCTGACAATGTTCTGTCGAACAATATGGAAAAGGAATGTGAAGAGGCTCACCTTCCCACACCGCTCAATTTGAAGCTGAACTAATTAACTGACTTCACCTCGCGACGCGCTGATACTGTTTGTACCAATGATCTACTCCTACTGCCACAGTTATTTTGCCTTACGTACCGGGTACTTCTGAGGATATTTGCAAAGTTCTACGAAGAAGAATCTACTGGTGTATTTTAAGACTACGAACACTCTACGACAAAATTAAACTATACTAAGTGGAGGGGCAAAATAAAAATAAGCAAGTTACTTTCCAGATCACTACAAACTATAAGCACACCTTGATTTTTTTGGTAGTTTTAGATACTACACAATATTCAGAGGTGGTGCGAATTAAATTTTGGTGCGGTCGCCCCGAAATCCAAGATGTCGGGCCAAATGGCCGCCGTTTTTGGCTAACGACAGTATTTGGAGGTTAATGTCAGATGTAGGCCCCAATCACATTGTTCTTGGTGTCATATTGAAGATCATTTAATTAACTACGTGAGTGATATCACTTTTGTGGTTTTTGTGACTACAATCTACAAAACAACCGTTTTTGTGCCAAAAAGGCATATTTTTAATTTGGCCATTTTTTTCAAAAAAATTAATGCGGACTGAAATACGTTCTCCACAATATTATCAAAATCGTTCTTCCTAATTGGAACAAGACTTCGCAGGAATTTGCCCCTATATAATATGCATTTTTTGTGAAAAGCACATGACTCATAGCCAGTTTAACTTAAAAGTTATAGTGTCTAAGAATATGGGGTCTTAATCACAAAACGCCATTTTTGCACTTTTCAAACACATGAACAATGTATGTCAATACCATATAAAATGCTATATGACAGTATATTTTGATCACCAAACTATAAAATAAATGTTTGATTTCAGTTGCTGCAATGGCCTCCTGATTTCAATTTTTTGGGCGTAACCTCTAATCCAAGATGGCGGCCAAATGGCGCAGCTGCTTTGACAACACAATGTTTTTAAGGATAAGGGGTTGAAGAAAGCCACCAATCAATCAGCATGTGATTGGTGCTTTTAAGCAAACAAATTTTCTCTTTTCGACAGGATTTACCATGCTTGATGGGTTTTAAGGTGGTATACATAAGAATTATGCAGCAAAAAAAAAACGTAGTTTTTTTTGACGTTTTTTTTTTTTTTTTTATTACCAAAGAAATCAAGAAGAGATACATTTTCTACATCATGAAAATTCTTATTCATGAGTAATATTACTTTGTCGTACTTTGTCCCTATAAAATATGCACACGGTGACAAGGACAGATCTACCACCTATTCTGTGAAAAAAGTTATAGCGCCCAAAGTAAAACGTGTCGCAATCACAAAAACACAGGGTTTAGCAAAATCTAACCAACATCTAAGGCTTAAAGACGACATAATGGCAGAAAAAAATATTCAGACCTAATGAAAAGGACCCGCTGAAATTCACTTCCACAGTTTGAAAACAATTTGGATGTTTACATTCTGTAAAAACAGTAAAAACAGGACGAGTTCCAGAGGGGGAAGTGGGGCAGTTCGTGGCAATTTCTGGAAGAAACCAGGTGTTGAATCCATGACGGAATGTACAGTGTATCTAGCATGTTTTGTGACACAATTCAAAAGCATTCAGACAGGAGTCAGGCATTGTACTTTTACGCTTGTAGTAAGATATTGATCTGGCAAGTGAAAGATGGATTAGCCGGGAGTGATTAGCAATAACAATAGCAAGGGTCTGTGAGATGATGACAGCATGCTTTTCAAGTTTGGTAAAGTGGCAGTAAGTCAGCAGCCTTTTTCCAAGAGGGGGAGTCCCCCACCCCACCGGGAATTGGGGATGACATGTTGTCCGCCCTGCAATGCTGATTGCACTTCCAACTAATGTGAGGTGCCCGAAAAAGGTTTAAATGAAAAAATCAAGTAGAAAATTTGATTTGCTGTAAATAAAATGACAAAACCACATGATGATTGAGGTTTTCTTCAAATATTCCTTAAAAAATGCAATTTGTGTCAAAAACAGCAGCCATTTTGGCTGCCATTGGGATTTAGAGGTTTACCGTTCAAATTGAATCAGAAGGCCATTGCAGCAATGAAATCCAAACATTTTTATAGTTTGTGATCAAAAAACTGTCATATAGCATTTTATTGGTATTGACATACATTTTTCATGGTTTCGAGAATGTGCAAAAATGGCGTTTTTTTTTTTGTGATTAAGTCACCATTCATCTAGACATTATAACTTTTAAGTTAAACTGGCTATGATCCTGTACTTTTCAAACAAATGCATATTATGATAAGGAAATCCTGGAGAAGTCTCGATCCAATTATGAAGAACAATTTTGATATATGGTGGAGAACGTATTTCAGTCCCGCAATCATTTTTTCGAAAAAATGGCAAAAATATGCTTTTTGGCCAAATTATAAAATTCACAAAATACAAAATTAAAAAAACCACAAAAGTTGATATCATCATGTAGATAATTAAATTATCTTCAATATGACACAAGAAACAAGGTGATGGAGGCTCAACATAGGACATTACCCTCAAAATACTGTCGTTAGCCAAAACGGCGGCCATTTGGCCGCCCTCTTGGATTTCGATGTGGTGGTGGTGGACCGCAACAAAATTTAATTAGCACACCTCTGAATTATTGAGTATTATATAAAAAATACCCAAAAATCAAGGGTGCTGAGTTTGTAGTGGATCTGGAAGGAACTCAAAAACTAAGCATGCGATTTGGTTTGGCCTTCGCTTAACACCCTAAAGACCGTTCCCAAGTAACTCAAACACCAGAGTTTATTATTCTATGCTTTGGACATTGTGACAAAGTTACACATTGGTGAAACTGGAGGAGCTCATTGAAAAAGAAAACTGACGAACACCAGAAAGCCACTCAGATGGGCAACACACAAAAAAAATCGGGCTATCACTGAGATGTGTGGAACAACAACTAACATGGACTGGGACAAAAATACCATTTGGACGGACACACTAATTGAGACTGAAAGCTAGGGAAACTCATGGAAGCTTTTTACATCAAGTCTACCAATAATAACAAATTCAATAGTGGACAAGGAGCAGAAATTCTCTGAATGGGTTAGACTCTCAAGGATGCCTGACCAATGAACCGGAAACGTAAACTTACTGGGGTATCCTTGATCATCTCTTATTGTCCTCTCTCCCTTTGTTTACCGGTGTATATAAGGTGCAACATATGATGTTTGTTGCTCTGAGATGGCATTTGCTAGGAGTGTTTGGAAAGTTAGCTTGATGCCTATAGGAAAGAGTATGTTCTACGCATGTTTCCAGAGTACAAAGTAGTTTCAAATCATTGGATTACAATAAATGGATGATAAAGGAAATAAAGCGTGTAATCCCACTCAGATGCCTGCGCCGTTTCCTTTCATTTTGTTTCATCGAATATCATAGTAAGCCTTTGTTTGGGTGCCACTCAACATGTGGTTAAAGGCTGACTCAGAGATTCCTCGATGAGGGCCGCCCCTCATTTTTCAAACAAATGGATTTTTTTGCGTATACATAAATGATTGTCCATACACTAGTCACTGTGTGTATGTAGCTCACTCAAGGTCCTTCATTTGAATTTCCGGATCCGGAATTTTATACACGGTATCCTATGGCACTGTTATACTGTACACAAATGCTTACTGCATGGTGAAAACAAAATATTCCGCCCATCTCGAACTTTGGAAGTAAGAATTTTATGGTGAATAGCTTTAATCTAGATGACTATTTTTAATTACTAAACACAAACAATTATATTTCAAAATTGGAGTCAGCCTTTAGCATGCCCCTTAATGACACTTCTGACACATGAGATACTAATTATTAATCCACATTTCTCCTTCCGATTATTTAGCTGTGGAAAAGTCCCTTTCAAAATTGATATGATGGTGCTTGAAAATTGAAGCCTATCAATAAATGGCATCTAACGTAGTTGAAGATTCACTGGACGAGCAAATACATGAGCAGTTATGGGAAGCAATTTAAGTCAACAAGAAAAGAACGTGGGGCACGCGCTGTATTGAGAAGGAGCATCGGCCAGTTACCAAGGTAGTGAAAGTACCGTGAACACGGCTGGTAACTTAAGCCCAGAGTAAGTAAAACATTAAGGGTAGGCACGGTGGCATTGCAAAATTGCATGTAATGGAGAGTGACATTGCATGTACCATTTGCACGATTCAAATGCATCTCGGATTGTGCCCATTTCCCATTCCAAATTGTACCAGAGTTCATGTGTTGCAAAAACGTGTTGTTCGTTTCGCTTTGTCAGGACGTGCCTAGAACTAAAATACAAAGGACCTTTTAACATGAAGGTATATTACAGAAATGTGGACAAATATAATCTGAACACAAAAAAACAATTGAGGCAATAGGTGTGTTTCTTTTGGGACCATTTCTGGAAAAGAGACGGAATAAGGGAGTAAAAAAAAAAACAAATGTGTCACAGAAAACTGACCGACCTCACTATTACTGGGTTAAATCAACCCGGCATAATTTTCCTTCTCGAGGAGGAAGGAAAATACACAGGCGTCACTACCGTAAAACGCCAATAGAAAACACACTTGTTCGCGACAGTGCGTATGCGGCGGGAACCGGAAACTGATAATACCGTGTGACTACGATCGACGATAGGCCATACGTGTGGACGTGTAGAATAGAGAAATGAGGGCCAGGATTTGGGGTGCCTCGTCGATCTTACGTATATGCCGTCGCTGCTTTTACCCTCCAGGGACCTTCGAACCTTCTCTGACGTTCACAAAACCTTTAAAAATCATTTGCCTCTGAATTTGAACTGTAAAAGGTCAATATTGACATCAATCCTCTATCCCAGATCCCGCACTTTTTGCCTTTTGCGTGACCTCGTCCGACTTTTGCCGGCAAGTTTTTGTGGATTTGATCGACAGCAGCCAGGTAATATTTACCGGTAACTCGCCAATAGACACACCGTTATCCCTTTTCCTGGCTCTTTCCCGGTAAGAGATTTACCGTTCAAATGTGGATCTTCAATAGAACCGCTACTGATGTTGGAAATTTAATATGACATTAACTGATAATGTGGCTTTTTGAATCGTAACCATCCCTACAAGTTTCACGTGTCCGGACAAAATAAGTTCACTGCGCAAACGTCACAGATAGGTAAGTTTTCTGGTAATGATATGGCTCTTTTTAAGACATAATAGCATTACCAGAAAACTTAAACATAAGTATGTTTAAGCTGACTTAAACTGGTACATTACAAGTTCAGTTCCCGGATGGAAATGGCCACAATACGAGATTCTTATGGGGACTGCGTGCAAATTGTCTATTGCAATAGACTTGAATTTGTCTTACCATGTATAAATTTCTGATTTATCACCAGACAGGAAGCATAGATGGCATTGAAGGGCCTCTTACTTTTCATCCGAGAGGTCATTTATTAAACTTGTGCCCTCTCAATCATATACAATTTCTTCTCCATAGAGATTGTGAGATATATTCAGTACTCAAGAAGTAGTACAATCATGACTCGTGCAGGAAGGCAGCATGTTGAAGATAATGTAATCATAATTAGTAAGGGAAATTAAATCCTTATTTCCGTCGTGGCATTTGCCTTGAATTTCTCAACATCCTACTGAGCGTTTGCTCTAGCTACAATGGTTGTGTTAATATTCAACAAATAATTGAATGATAAACTAGTATACTCCTACTGACGGTTTTGCTCAAGCCCCTTTTTTGGCGTTTGCCTTAAAGTTGTTCAACAATATCATTAGAAGGTAACAGAATTCTACTGTGCGTTTGCTCTAGCTACAATGATGTTTGCGTTAAGATATTCCACAACATAATAGGATGATTACAAAGCAAAATCGGACTGAGCGTTTGCTCTCGCCTCTTTTTAGCGTTTGCCTTCAAGCTAAATGAATCTATATAATCTCACAATTCTACTGAGCGTTTGCTCTCGCCTCATTTGCGTTTGCCTTCAAGCCTATATGAATCTATAATAATAGCACAATTCTACTGAGCGTTTGCTCTCGCCTCTTTCGCGTTGC